>PVIA01004901.1:0-126711 GCA_004024845.1 Tonatia bakeri | reverse complement strand
ACTTCAACAACTTTTAGACATTCAGGGGCTATTTCACTAGAGGGGATTTTATTCTCTGATTAAGAAATTATTTTATACAACTTCATTGGAATTATTTGAATCAATAAACCTCAAATAAAAATATATAACAATCCCACCACCTTTTAATCATCAAAACAAGCATATAAGGAAAGATAGAGGGGAGATCTAGCCACAGTAAACCTTTTGACTTAAAAGGTGATAGACAGTTTTATTAAATTTTATAGGATATAGGCCATTCTTGACTTTCTCATGTCTTATTCTATTTCTATTTGATTAATTCAGAAAGTTCCTATTTGAAGCTGCTGCATGATAGGTGGAAATGTGGGCAAAATCCTTTGACAAGCTGGCGGAGTAGTGACCTGTTTTGTTCCTTAGTAAATAAATACCAGGAAGGTCTGCTTCTAGCTAAACTTTCCATGAAATTTAGACTGTTATAAGGCACTTAAACTCCAATCTTATTGACTATTATAATGCCATGTTCATTATATGCCCCTGTATAAGGCAATGGGGGATCTGGAACCCTCTGGAGACTATTAGCCCCTCTTTGGGGATACCATAATTTACCATTAATCCGATATGCTACCCAGGGGTATCCCTGGGCCATGGGTAGGGGTCTATATAATTTTTTCTTATTTTCTTGGAAGTTGCTTTGTATCTGAGGGTAAGGAACAGGCGTGGGAAAATCTACCAACAATTCAGCCTGTTATGACTGACTTATGAATTCTTTCATGGGAACAATCGAGGATAATTTCTTACTCAGGTGTATAAACACCTTGTTTACACGATTTGGGCATGATTCAATATTCTGGGGAGAACTAGTTGTCCCTTCAGAATTTCCCTCAAAATCAATCATTGACTGGCTTCGAGCCTCTCTTTCTTCATGGTCTATTCTTATGTGAATCAGGGTGCAAAGCAAGACCATGAATAATATCAACAAGGAATTATTAAGAGCAATCCCAGGAAAATTACCGCCCCCCTTTTGTATGCCACGTTCTCTTCCAGGAAGATGGATTCCTTGAATTCCTTCTTTCCACGTCCTGGACCTTGTCAGACAACATGGTTGGAAGAGGACGTGACAGTCCTGAAACACCAAGGTTGTAGGTTCTATCCCCGGTTCGGGCACATACAAGAACCAACCAGTGAATGCATAAATAAGTGGAACAGCAGCCCTGGCTGGCGTAGCCCAGTGGATTGAGTGCGGGCTGCGAACCAGGCATCGCAGGTTCGATTCCCAGTCAGGGCACATGCCTAGGTTGCAGGCCATGTCCCCCAGCAACCGCACATTGATGTTTCTCTCTGTCTCTATCCCCCTCTCCCTTCCCTCTCTAAAAATAAATAAATAATAATAAAAAAATCTTTAAAAAAAAATAAGTGGAACAGCAAATCGATGTTTCTCTCTCTCTCTCTCCCCCTTCCTCTCTCTAGAATTAAAAGAAAAAAAGGTGCTCTATTCATTAGCCATGAGGAAAATGAAAGTTAAATCACAGCGAGACACCCCCACACATCTGTTAGAGTGGTTACAGTTAGAACCACCAACCGCACCCGGCGCTGGCCAGGAGGCGGAGGGGAGCGCCCCACCTCACCGCCGGGGAGGAGGTGGGATGGGGCAAGCACGCTGGGAAGCAGTTTGGCGGTTCCCCCAAAATGACATATACACACATGTCCCAGTCATCCAACTCCTAGGTATTTACCCAAGAAAAATGGAAATACATATACACAGAAAGATAGGTACATGAAAGTTAACAGCAGCTTTATTTGTAAGAGCCAAAAACTGAGAATAACGCAGTCTTCACTAACAAGCAGATTAACAACTTGATGGTGCACCACTCAGCAGGAAAAAGGAATGTAACAGCGCAGGTGAATCTCAAAACAATCAGGCGGAGTGAGAGGAACCAGACCGGAGAACACGTAACTGTACGATCCACTGATACCCGATGGATCCGAAACCCACATGCCTCGTGACGGGCTGGGGAAGAAGGGCGCGCTGACTACAAGGAGGCGCGAGGCAACTATGGGGGAAAGACGGAGTCACTCTCTACCTCGACGTGGCAGTGATGACGTGACTCTGTGTTTGTCAAAGCTCAGAGAATGCTTCCCCTTCTCACACGGTGAACGTTACTACTCATGCATCACTACCTGACTCTTTATAACGGCCAGTGCAACTGAGATGCCCCGGGAGCCCCCCTGCTCATCGACACGGCAGTGACCGTGACACAACCCGTCACTGACGCTCTGTTCCCACGGTGCAAGTCACGGCCCCTACACAGGGCACCGCCAAGGGGCCAAGCCCAGGCTGCAGGTGCCCAGGGTGGCCTGTGAGGTCCCCTGCTGGTCCGGCGTCACAGTTTCCAAGTGCAGAAAGCTAGTGTTACAGTTCGGTGCTTCCCAAAGCCTCCGTCTCCCTGGCTGTCAGCACCCGTCTGTCCCCAGACGGGGTTTCCCAAGCAGTGGCTGTCCCGTCTATAGACATCAGGTCAGCCGCCAGGAGTGGCTGCAGTTTTCCCACAACGCCATGAGTTGACTCAACAGCAACCCCTCAGAGCAGGGGTTACTCTTTGCCCTTTAATCTCTGGCACTGGACTCTGCCCCTGGCCCTGCCTCGCCTGCTCCAGAAACAGGCTCTGTAACAGACAAAATATCCAGGAACTGGTCCACGGCTTACGTCTGGGGCAAAGAGTGGACAGGGATGCGACCCAGCCCTAAGGTCTGGGTGGTCTCACACTGGTCCTACCTCCTTGTAGAGACCCAGACGGGGAACCTGTCTGGCCACTGCCTACTTGAAACACGAAAGCATGTCACTGTTTCCAAAGCAGGTCTGAGTGTGGAGCAGAAAGATGTAGATGCAGACACACACACACACACACACACACACACACACACACGCCAAGGATGAAGCCTTTTCACCGGAACCTGTCACCGGGCTGTGCACTGCAGTCTGCTGAACAAGGATGCAGGTTCCCGGCCACCGGCTCCTCCGTCTGTCCCGCAGGCCTGTGCCTTTGCCAGTCGGCCTCCATGGGAAGTCAGCGGGCACCCCTGGCAGGCAGCCTCCCTGTCCCTCACCCGGGGCCCGGCAAGGAGAGAAGGGAGAGGCAGAGCCCACCCTCATCACCAGTGTCTCCAGTGGAGAAAGGCACGGCTGTTTTCTCAACTCGGGGCTCGAAAGGAAACTGGTAGCGCCTCCCCCACACGTACTTGTGGACCAAACGCACGACAGCCTCATTCGCCTGATAACTCAGGGCTCCGTCCTGTGGTCCAACAAGAGGAAACTGCTGGTCCCAAACAGAGCCCAGAACCCAAGGGGGCTCTGGCTTCTCAAAACCATTCCACTGTCTGGCAATCTTGCCAATGTTCTTCCCAGCCAGCTGAGAGGGCCTGGCCTTTGGTGACGGCTGCTGGCCTGGGTGGGAGTGTGCATGAATGTGCATGAGCATGCAAGGTGCCTGCGCGCATGGCTGAGGCCTGAGGAAGAGCTTACCCACTGAACACCACCTGTCCTGAGAGGACCAGCTGTCGCTTAGGTCAGCTCCACAGATGTGACGGAGCGCCCGCTCCGCTCCGGGCGGCCAGTGCCTGGCTGGGAGACAGAGCACCCCGCGCTGAGACAGAGGCCTTGGGGGGTGGAGATCAGGGCAACTGATAAAGCCCGTGTGTTGACTGTAGGGTTTTTTGTTTTTGTTTTTTTATTAAACTGCTTTGAACTAATTTTAGACTTACAAAAAAGTTGCAAGAAACAATAGAGAGCTTCCATCTATTCTTCTCCCAGACCCCCCACGTTGTCACCTCGCATCACCACAACAGCGACTGCCCGGGCGACGAGCACGGGCCAATGCCATCAGCCAAACCAAGGGCCCCCCTGGACCCTCAGGTTTTCCGCCAATGTCCCTGGATCCTGAGGTCACAGAGCCCGACCCAGGACCACCCGCTGCACTTAGTTCCTTCCCCTTAGTCTCCTTCGATGGGGCCAGTCCCTCGGTTTTCCCTGGTCTTTCACATCCTTGACCCTTTGGAAGAGCACTGATCAGTTACATGGTCAAATGTCCCTCCATTTGGGTCTGGTGTTTTCCCTTGACCAGAGTGAGGCCACGCACTTTCGGACAAGAACGTCTCGGGGCTCACGGGAACAGGCCTGGCTGGTGGAGGTGCTGACCCCCAACCGGCCGTACGGACCTCCCCGCCAGGTGTCCCCCGGGCTGAGTCGCGGTGCTCCCTGTGCGGCTCACCTTGGAGCAATGGCTTTTCAAAGGACACATGTGGCTGTCACTACAACTCCGCGTGTCAGCCCTGCTTGCGGGTGGCTGCCGCTGCCCCCTAAAGGAGAGGCCTCCCGTGGCAGGGGCTCTCGGTGACAAAGAGGCACAGCAGCAGTCTATTTATAGATCCACTTGAAGACAGTGCATTGTAACTACTGGGGTTGGGTTTTTGGAACCTCGGGAACAAAGGCTGGCTATTTTAAACTCTGCCTGCACTTAGTTCAGTGGAGAGCGTGAGAGGCACCAGCCACACCTGGGCGCTGCTCCCCATCTGGGCAACTCAGTTCACACAGCATCTCAGGCAGGAGCAAAGCCTGTCTCCCCTGCAGAGAGGGTCGGCCTCAGGTGAGCCAAGCCCTCACTCGGCCCCTGCTGCCCCAAGGGCACCCCCGGGGCCTCCCAGCCTCCCTGTCCTAGAAAACAGCTCCACACACAGCTGTGTGGGCCCAGTGAGGTCTCCTGTCTCCCTCCCTCCACTGCATGCTATGAAGAGGAACAGCGCCCCCTGTGGACAGAATGCTGGCCCCAGGACAGCTGGCCATAGCTGGCCTACCTGCAGGACACACCTCTGGGCTGGGACAAGGATGTTCTGGGGCTCACAGTCACATGTCCCTGAGGGCGGAGGCAGGTGGGGCCCAGAAGCTCCCCCAGTCCCCAGCCCAACTCGGGCTCTGGGCCAAGACTGTGCAGCCGCTGTGCCACCAGACCGCGGGGGTAAGGGGGGTCGTGGGTTTTCTCCAAGTCCTTCTGCACTGACAGGAAGCACCGAACGCCAGTCTTGACACTGTGCAGAAACGTGTGACTAGGGACTAGGAGTCTGATACTAAGGAATTGTTCGTTTTGTTGAATGTGGTTAAGAGCACTGCAGTTACATAACCAGGAGCTGTCTTTACTTAGGGTAAAACAACACGTCTGGGATCGAGCGAAAACACCCAACTCTCCTAGAAACGTGCAAGACCAATGAAGGAACACGGGCCGATGCCGGAGCTCGGTGATGGGTTCGCGGGGCTCACTACGCCCTCCTCCCCACCTTCTGTGCTCCTCACAAATGCCCACAACACAAAGACTTTTTTTTTGGCTTAATAATAAGAAGAAAGCTCCCGGGCCATTGGAATGAGTTGTAGAGCTGACTGAGGCCAGGCGAGCGGGACCCCAAGAGAGAGGCACGGGGGTCACCCCGCCCAGCGTCCCGGCCTCCTCCAGCCCAGGAGGCAGGTCTGTCAGCATCGCCACCGAGAATCTGCACCCAATGGCACCCGGAGCATCCAGGGAACCTGCAGCAATGCCCAGGCCTTCAAAGAAACCAATTTTAAGATAATCTCCATGGAAACCCTCTATTCTGATTTTTTCCATGGTAACCAGTAAGAACATGAACACAGGATTACCCAACACCCATGCACCACGTGGGCAAGGCTGCCACCGGGTCTGGAGAACACAAGCTGCGAAGGGCTTTTCTCCACAGAGAGCAGAAGTGCTGGGACCTCCAGCCTGGACCTACAGGTTCTTGCCCCTCCTGCGCCCCACTGCTGCCAGACCACCCCGTGTCCCGTCTCTGGCCAGGCTGACACATCAGGCCAGAAAATGGTCTCCTCATTTAGCCTGAGACCCTCAAAACTGCCAGAAGGCAAGAGGCAGGGCCTGTCCCCAGGCTCGCACGCTGCACCCACGCTTCCTATGGACTTGTGTCCACTGAACTCGGCCGTCCTGAGTGACCCCTTCCAGACACGTGCAGGGCACCACGGGCGACCAAGGATCCAGCCCTCCAGCACACGAGCAAGGCCTGTGAGGAACTGAGTCCAGTGGGGAGGGCTGCTCCAGCAAGCACAAACTGCTGTCCGTCCTGGGAGGACTGCCTGGAGGGGGTGCCATCTGCAGAGCTGAGTGTAGCTCTGTCGGGGGCAGGGAGGATGGCCCAGAGCATTGCAGTCAGGCTTGAGCAACAGGGTCTATTGCCTCTTGGGGGTCACTTCTTTCACTTTCCGGTGGTGGGTTTGAAAAAGCAGCATGGAGAAGGCAGGGAGACACAGGGAGGGAGGAATACTCAGAGGCCAGCGGTCTCCTGTCCACCCTCTCTGTTCTGCATCTCGCCTGTGACCTCCGTGGGCTCTCCTGCAGATAGCGGACTCGCCAGCAGGGCCTGAGCAGGCTGCGGTGGCCCTGGGGCCAGGACTGAAGCGCTGTAGGGAAGAGCCCGGCCCCCCGGAGGCACGTGCCTCGTAGAAAGCCACACGGCACCAGGGCCTCCTGCCTGTGGCCCGAGGCTCAGGTCCTTTCTTCATGTGCAGCTGTGGCTGCCCCCACTGGCCACAAACCTGACCTCTGGCTGCCAGGGAAAGGAAAGTCCTAAGCAGTCCCAAGACCCTGGAGAGAGAGGACGGAGTTCTCAAAGGTGTGTGTGAGTGTGCCCAGGGGTGTCCAGCTGTGCTGTGATGCACACAGAGGCGGATGCAGTGCCACCAGGCTTCGCCGGGACCGCAGAGCCAGGTTCGCCCATCTTCACGACACTGTGACTATCTCAGAATGCCTGCCCTGGATTCCTGTGGCTCTGCCTCCTGCTGGTCTAAGCCACTGACTAGGCCTTCTTCCTGAGCAGCAGGCCGCTGTCCTCTGGACAGGGACCCACTTGCCTGCAGAATGGACGGGACTTTCCAGGGGCAGGATGCTCCCGTCAGCCCCTTGAGAGGGCAGCTTAGAGCTCACCCACAGCCCGCCCTCTGTCCCCCCTGCGCCATCAGTCATCACCGCCCCAGGCTTGGTCCTTCTCTCACTACCTGGAGGTACTTCCCCGAAAGGCTCCACAGGGAGGTCCTCCTCTGGGGGTCACATGTAGAGCCACAGAAGACAGGCCGCCTCAAGGCCAGGTGTCAGGCACTGCCACCCACCAGCATCCCCCAGTCCCCCAGGCTCTGGAGGAGGGGAGCTGGCTGAGGCGCCCTGCCTGCAGGGCCAAGGGCAGGGGCAGGCGGCCTGGGGACTCAAGACCAGGTGATGGGGCAGGACTGGGATGGGCAGCAGGCCCAGCAGGGCCCCCGGAGGGGGCTGCACTGGTCCCCGCCCTGCCTCTAACGCACGCCCTGGCTGGAAACAAGGCCACACTCTGCCTGCCTAGCGGTGACCAGAGCCCAGCAGGTGCCTCAGGGTTTGAAGGGCCCACGGGGCGGCGCCAAGGTTTTCTTTCAACACTGCACAGGGAGCGGGACTTGGGACCTGCCGCTGTGGGAGAGGCTGCTGGCAGCTGTCCAAGTGCCTCCTAAGCTGCGGAGGACACAGAATCTCCCCTCCACAGACAGACCCTTCTCCACCGTCCCTGACCGGATGCCACAGTCACACGGCAGCGGGTCCTCTGACAGCCCAGGGGCTGGGGCATCAGCATCGCCTAGAAGAGCATCAGAAACTCGAACCATCCTGAACCTGACACCAGGGCGGGGCAGCCGTGTCCGCACCAGCCGTGGGGTGACTCAGGGCGCTGCCACGAGCAAGTGGCCTCCAGCAGCTGTGTCCAGCATGGGCAGGCCTGCCTCCTCCTCACACTGCCCGCACGCAGGCCCACTGAACGGCTGCACCACTGCCCATAGCTGCCTCCCGCCTGTCCAAGGTCCCGCTCCGGGATGCGTAGCAGTGCTCTCCCGCCAGCCTGGGTGCGGACCTAGCCCTCCCAACACAGCTATAGCCTCTGGGAGAAAAGGAGAGGCGTCCCGCCTGCCTCCCAGGGGTGAACACGACAGGTGGGACCCTGAGGGGAGGGCCAGCCCCTGCCCTGGTCCCAGGGGTGCTGGGGTCTCCAAGGCTCCTAAATTTTGTGCAGCCATGCTCCCCCAACCACTGTCCAGGGACGTGCTGTTTCAAGCAAAAAACTTCCTAAAAATTGTACAGTTTGGTAACGAGTATTGAATCTGCTTTAACTCTCATCTCCTCTGCCCTCCCCCAGAAGCTAAGAAACCCAGAGCACTCCCCACAACTGCCATGCAGGTGGAGGGCCAGGCACGCTGGCCGAAGTGCAACATCCTGCCTGAGGGCCGCCCTGCCACCGCACCGCAGCCTTCTCCGCAGAGGAGCCCTGGAATGAAAAGTGCCCAAGGGCCATCCTGCAGGCAGGTGGGGAGACAGCTGGACACAGAGGCCCTGGATGAGCCACCAGGGTTCCCAGAGCGCTGCGCCATGTGGGGCCAGGCCCCTACCTTGTGTGGCCAAGGGCCAGGCTCGCCCTCACAGCAGCAAAGGGGTCTGTGGACAAGGCCTGCTCTTCGGCCTGAGTCCCCAGCACATCAGGAGGCCACTCTCAGCCTCACGGACACCCTGAGAGCCTGGGTGCCAGGAAACCAGGCTTTTCTCCAGATGCCTGAGGGCCTGGGCGCCCTCTGACTCCCTTGCTGCCAAGAGCCCCCGTGAGCAGCCTGGAAGATTCGGAGCTAGAACCGGGTCAGGGCAGAGAGGAGAGGCTCCTCTCTAAGACCTGTACATCTGAGGTTCACTCCACCCCTGAACACCCACAATAACTCATATGTGCCAAGCACCCCCTCAAATCCACACTTTTCCTGGATACAAAAAGCAAATGTCAGCCAGAAACTTGTGTTGTCAGTAGGAGACCCATGTCCTCCATGTTCCCCAGAGAGAAAGCAAATCCACAAGGACGGGTGGGAACAGGCCCCTTCCCCCACCCCAACCCCAAAACTCCTGAGGCTTGGAGCCTCTGCGGTGAGAACCCAGATCTTCAGCAGTCTCACCCAGGAGTCCCAGAACCTCAGCATCGGCAAGATTCAGGGTCAAGACCCTCTGGGCCAGGGGTCAGGCCCAAGAAGGCCTAAGTCAGGCCCAGCCTCGGGCAACACCCTACAGCAAGGGTACAAGAGCCACTGGGCCTCAGCCTCTGAGTCAGAGGGGCCCGGAGGAGGGGACAGGCTATCCTCAGGGCAAGCAGAGCCTCTGGTCAGAGACCCTCAGTGACTGAGGCCTCCTCATGCAGGGACAGCATAGGCTCCGAGGTCCCAGGCACCGGCCCCAGGGGTTCTGGGGGCTGGGGAAGAGAGGAGGCCCACCTGGGGGCCTCGCTTTCGTGTGTGGGAGCACAGAGGATGGGCCTCCCACAAGGAAGCACCGCCCCCACTGGACCCTTCGAGCGCAGCCTTCAGAGTGGAGCCGGCAGGGACAACGACCCGGTCACACGGCCTGGGCCTGCCCGCTGGCCCCACCCCACAGGGTTTGGACGCACCGTCACCCTGACTCGGGGCAGGGGCTCATCGAGCTCTCAGTCAGGCAGAGGAAGGAAAGAAACACCTTAAAAATAGCTAAAGCTTGGTGAGTCCTCGCCAGGTGCCAGGCATGGTTCCAAGTTCCCGCTGGCCTGTGCCACCTCCTGAAATCTCAGGGAGGAGGGCCTGGCGTCTCTCCTGTGAAGAGAGCAGAGAAAGGCTCGGCCCTAGAAGTCAAGGTTACCACCTGCACTGGATGATGGGCAGCCCAGGGAACTCAGGAAGTGGGTTTGCAGTTCTACCGAATTACCTAGAATTCTGTACTCTCTCCTCCCCCACAGCACAACCCCCTCCCTCCCACTTGCATGATGGGCTCAGAGAAACGTTTGGAGGAAGGGCAAGAACAAATCAGATAAACAAATCTTTGCTGCTCAAAGTGGTTTCAAAATGCTTCCGTGGTTGAGGCAGAATCAGTCCCAGGGCAGCGGGGATTTGAGGGGCAGGTGCCAAGTTCAAGGTCAGCCAAGACACGGTGGTCCTCATGCCTCAGCAGCAGGGCAGGCCTGTGAGGATACGTGCTCGAGGACCAGGGTCACTCGGGGAGCAGCATTGAACGCCACACAAGCTGCGCAGACGGCCAAGGGGCGCCACTTGAGCCCCTGGGAAGCATGTGTCCGTCTGCTCAGAACCTTCCAACCTCGCCGCAGCCCTGCACCTCTGCCCGCCCGCTGCCCCCCAAGCAGGGAAAGCCCCCGGCCAAAGCCCCGGACCCCTTCATCACAACTCAGCCGAGACTGGAGAGAAAATGGAGCCCCTTATTCTCATTCTGAAGGGCTGGGAAATGGCTTTTGCTTTTCAACATGAAATGTGCCTAAAAATAAGCTGTGAATTTCAACCAGAGGTTGAAAATAGCTCTGGCAGTGAACAGAGCTCTCTTCAGAGTGGGCTCGAGGGCAGCCTCCTTCCGAGACGGAGGACTCCACGCCACACACAGGGCCAGGTCCGGGCAGGGGTCTCCAGGGCGGAGGGGCTGTCACGGGTTCACAGGTTGCCCTGCCTTGCCCTGTTCTGTCCCGTGACTTCTAACTGCCACACTCTAACAGGCACATGGTCGGGAATTCAAGGCCTAGCACCGGCCCAACGGGCTTCCTACAGCCCTTGAGTGCCCAGGCATGATGCATAGGGCTTCGAGGCCGGGGACAGACCCAGTGTGCACACAGAGCTGGGGTCAGGTCCCCGGCCGAGAGCTCATGGGGCACAGCGGTGGCGCTCGTGGACTCTTGGAGAAGCGAGCCCCCGGCCCGCCTCCAGACCGCTCACTAGGTGCGGTCTCGGCGCCAGGCAGGCCCATGGGAGGGCAGGGCAAGCGTGCTCTCCAGTGTAAGTGACCAAAGCCGAGTTCTAAAGGTCTTTTTCTGTTACTTAGTATCACCTCTGGAAGACTCCAAAGTTTGAGAAGCCAAACGTTTGTACAAAATGGGCTGTGTTAGAGACCCAGGCTTAGGAGGGGCGGGCTGTGCCTGGAACTACACGGTCAGGGCCCAGACCCCAGAGCCCACATGCGGCCCTCAACACACAGATGCCTGCAGGGCTGGGCTGTTGCCTGAAGGAAGTGTGGGGACAAACGGTTGTCCCCAACCCTCTGAGCATCTGCCCACCGTGCCCACCCTGCCCTGTCCTGCCGGCTTCCCCATCCACAGGCCCCTCCCCAGATGGTGAGGCTGAGGCCCCACAGCTTGGGAAAGCAAGGGGTGCCCCACCTGCACCTGAGCCAGGACTGAAGAGATGAGAGGCAGCTTGTCCAATAACTCCCTGAATTACTCTGGGAAAAGGGGCACAGGGCCCCTGTGCTGGGGGGCACCAACCTTCCCAAGATTCAGGCGGCACCCAGCCCTGGGAAAGGGAGAGGGGAGCATGGGGGGAGGGATCCCTCTGCTCCAGCTTCCCGGTTCTATTCCCGGCCAGCCTTGGCCTGAGGGAGCCTCGGGCAAGCCGCTTCCTGTTGTCCGGGCTGTTTCCGGGCGTTGGAGAGGCCCTGCGCCCTCCGAGGCCAGGGGGGTGGGTTGCAGAGCCTGCAGCCACTGGGACCTGAAACCCTTGGGCTCCACAGCCTCGGCTTTAACGGTGAGTTCCACCGAAGCCGAGTGCAACCTCACTCAGCCCCCACAGCTCCTTCAGGTACCCATTTCCCCCAATGTGTTTGTCAGAAACACCATTAACTGAGTCCAGGAACACCGAACGCCCTCTCACCAACAAAAGCACTAAAAATGGTTTGTGGCTGAGGAACTTCCTCTCATGGTTAAAAGAAGAGGAAGTGAGAGCGCTGGAGCAGCCTATGCCGACCAGCTGCGGCTCCGGTGCTGGGCCCTCCAGGAACCGGGAGGGCCTGAGCCCCGCAGGGTGCACACGGGCAGTGGCTGGAGCCTGCCCACCCTGATGGCCTCCGTGTCCTGCCTGTCCACTGCAGATCTGAAGTGAACTGCCACCACCAGGGCCAGAGTATCATTTGCTGAGTGACAAGGTCTTACTAGGGTCTCTTCCCTGTGACTAGCCTCAGTCTCCAACCCCCACTGTCCTGAGTCCGGTGCTGTCCACTGGGCCCCAGGCCACCACCCCGGGGCTCAGACAGCCCTGCCAGGCTACTCACCAGAGGCCGGGAGGAGCTGGCCAGTGTGGCTGGTGGCCTCTGCACTTTCAGGACATCTCCATAATCCACGACATCGAAGTTACTCTTCCAAACCATCACCTGCGAGGCCAACGAGCACCCCGAATTAGAAACCCTCCAGTCCTTTGTGGAGAAAATGGGCCAGGACAGGGCAGCGGCCCCCACCTCACACCCCAACTCAACTCTGGGACCTGCACCTCATCCCCGGAGAGCAGGCTTTTCACCTGGATGCGCCCTGGCAGGCTCTCGCACTCGCGGGCCCTCCTGCCTGGACCGTCCCTGGCCCACGCTACAAGGAGCGGGGTCTCCGGGCTGAAGTGTCGTGTCGACACCACCTTCTCAGAGGGCCCTCCCAGCCCGCACCCCCACAGCTCCTTCAGAGCTCTGGGGCCATTCAGCACCACTTCTCTGTCCCCTTTCTCCGTCTGTCACAACTCCCCACGGAAACAAGGGCTCCTGTGGGCAGCAGCTGAGCCCGTCGTGCTGTGAGGGGCCATCAACGCACGGACTCTGTCCCAGACCACCGGCGCAAGAATCCTTACCCTAACCCTGGCTCCGGCCTCAGAGCCGTGAGGCCCGGCACCAAGGGGAGAGACATTCTGGACGCGCACCAGGTCAGGATCTCCAGCGCCCGAGGCCTCCCAGATGCCAGGCTCTGGACCAGATGCCAGGGCCAAGGTGCCCACCGGGGGACAGATCGTAAGTGCTTAGCCGCCTGGGCAGGAGGCTCTAGGGCCTCAGCACACAGAATGACAAAGTAAGACAGATGTCCTCACACGTGCCCTCTGAAGCCATGGAACTGGGACACACCAGCCCCTCGAACAGCACACAGGCAGGCCGGGAGCAGAAGGTGATGGCTGAAACTCAGTTTCCTCCCCCATGGGGTGGGTGACGGGGGGCCTGCCCCCAGGGCTGCCATGTGGATAGAGGCAGAGCCCCAGTCACACTGCACAGCCTACCAGGCCTGCTGTCTGCGTCTAGTGACCCTCTGAGTGAGCCTTTGTCAGGAAGGGGAGGCCACTGAAGACCAGCAGCCTGCCCCCCCCCCCACCCCTTGCTGGTGTGGGCAGGGAGGGCTTCACGCCTCGGCCACCAGGTTGGCACCCGCAGGAGACTTACCCCAGCGAGACTGGGGCCCTAGGTTTGAGCACCCCACCCGGCTGCGGCCTCCTGGCCCCCTGCCCATCCCGGGCAGCGTCGGCGGAGACCCCCGGCCCACCCTCACTCACTTGCTCATCGGAGCCTCCAGAGGCGAAGTATTCCCCGGTCCTTGAAAAGGCGACAGTGGTGGCTGGGCCCTGCAGGACAAACGGGACAGGACAAACACCCATGGTCACTCTAGATCCTGAAGTGCGCGGGGAGAGATCTAGAGCTGGTGGGCGCAGCCACGGGAAAGAGGACTGAGGGCCTCCCCAGCCCATGGTCCTCCCCAGCCCACGCTGAGGGACCTGCGGGTGCACAGGTGTACATGTCAGCCACCCCGAGACCTTGACAGGCCCCTGAGCACCAGTGACAGGACTGCTGCAGGGCTGGGGGGCTGTGGGGGGACAGAGGAGACCAAGCAGCCCTGCCAGGCTGGCACCACTGTCCCCACTTCCCAAGGGGGCTGGTAGGTAGAGAGGCACGCCAATTCACCCAGACCTAGTGTCGGGACCAGGACTCAGCCTTCCGACAACGCCATGCCCCGCCCACACCACCCTGCAGCCAACCGGACAAGTGCAGGGCCCCAAGGACAAGCCAGGCAGCAGGTGCAGCCAAGGAGCCCCAGATGACCCCAGAGGCCAGGACCAGGGCAGGAGGGAGGCTGGGGCAGGTGTCACCAAAGGAGCAACAGGACACCCCGCCCAGGGAGGGGACATGCCCATTCTGGCCTCCCAGATGCTGAGGGTCCCACCTGAGCAGCCAGGCTTGAGCAGCACTCAGGGTGGGGCAGCACCTCCCAGTAAAGAGAGAGGGCTCTTTGCCACATGCGTGAGGGGTGCTCAGGGAGACGGTGCATTCAGCCCGCCACCACACACCATCTCCTCCCCACCGAGCTTTTCAGAGGAACGCCGGGCAGGAGGCAAACTGTCTACCCAAGCTTTTGGAATCTACCCACGGCTCCTCTCCATGGTGCCCACAATGGGGTGCTGGAGAGAAGCTAAGTTCAAGGCCAGCTAACCCCGAGCGCTCGGCCTGGCTTGGAGCCTTTCGCCTGCACTGACCCCTAGTCCTGGGGATGGTTTGTGCGCTCGCCCTCCCTAAGCGGGCAGCAACACCGCCTCCAGCTGTGCCCGTCACCAGGGCCAGGAATCACCAGCAGTCTTGCGAGGCTACCCACAGGACGAAGGGGCCCCACCGTTCCCTGTGGGATCCCAGTCCAGTCCAGCCCAGCGTGAATCGCCAGGGCAAAGCTGCAGCACCAGGGCCCGGGTGTGGGCTGGGGCCGGTTGAGCGTCGCTCGGAGGCCCGTGTAGGTGACAGTGCCCGAGGGCCCCAAGGTTAACGAGACCTATGGGTGTGTGTCCAATCTCAGGTGATTCTCACTGGGTTCTTGGCAACCTTGGCAATTTCCCATACTTTGAATTTTTAACAATACGTGGCATTGCTACATTAACATAAAAACAAAATGACAGAGCTTATTCTCATTTTGAGGGAAAACAAAGGGAAGAAAGAAAAGGGAAGGAAACCAGCACACAGAGCTCCCCAAACGCTGGGCTCTCTGCCTGCCCAGAGTGCGCTGGGGAGTGGCAGGCTTCCAAGAAGTCACAGTCACCTTTCCTGTCGTCACCCAACCCCCAGATGCCAGGCCGGGGACGAGATGATGGGAACCAAGCAAGGGCAGCTGCAGCAGCAGCCGGGTGCCCGAGGCTCAGCAGGCCACCCGGGACCAGAAAGCAGGGGCTGAGAGCTCTGCAGGCAGGAAGCGCTAGAACTCTGCCCTGAGCCCACCTGCTGGGAGACTCAAGAGTAAGCTGCAGGGGAACCCCAAGGTGTGAGTGAGGCCTGCAGTCCCCACCACAGCACCGGTGCACCAGAGGCCTTGGGGTTGCTGGAAAGAGGCGCCTCCACAGGCTGCTGCCCGCCCATCTGCGTGCGTGCCTGTCAGGGGCCCCCAGGGCGCACAGAGCACGGCGCAGGGGACAGCGGGACCTGGGCTCCACTGCGTGCCAAAGCCAGCCTGCACCGTCACAGTGCCAACCCCGTGGCCGCCCGGCCTTAGGGCGATCACCCAGGCCTGTTCCACCGTCCCTCCCAGCGCTCCGGAGTCCTGCGGCTGCCTGCTGCTCAGACACCCTGCTGGGGCTTCTCCTCCTCCGCCTTCCTCCTGAGCCTCCCGAATTCAGCTCTTTGCCCAGTTATTTTCAGTCTTTCTTGGTTTTAAATAAATTCATTTAAGGCTATACATTTGGCTCTGATTATCATTTTAGCTCGATTCCAAAAGTTTCCAATGCACAATGCTTTGCAGGCCATTCCCCTTCGGGTGGTCGGCCCCCTCTCCGAGGTTCCCTTCATTCAGCCAGCAGTGACCATGGCGGGTGGTCCAGTTTCCAGACCGAGGGGCTCAGGCATCTCTCCCACCACCCACGATGGTCAGACAGAATACTCGGTTTCTGAAACCGTTCCGCCCTCTGCTGGCCTATTCCTTTCTGTTAGTCACTCACGATGAGTCCGTCCACTGGCTGGTGCACTCGCGATTCCTGAGGGCCACTGTAGCGCTCGCAGGGCCTTCAGCGGCGTGGGGCCCGCCCGCCCCGGACTGCCGGAGGTGTCCACCTGTCTGGGGTCCTGGTCCCCACCCAGGCCCTGCCACCGCCTGCCCAGAGAGAGGATCCTGCCGGATCAGCACAAGCACTGGGTGAAGCCCGGCTCTGCCCCTTTGCCCTCCTGCCCCGCCCCACCTGCCCTGGAGCTTGGGGGGCCTTGGGGGACCAGAGCACAGCTGTTTCACCACACGGCCCCCTGCCATGCCACTCTCCAGACTGAGGGGTCTATGGTAATTAGCTCCTTCCCTCTCACACGACAAAGCATCAGTGAAGGAAATGCTACAAAGGCAAGCCACAGGGGCCCACACAGTTCAACCCTCACAGCTCTTGGTGACTCTCACTCCTGCAGCCCTGAAGCCCGTCCAGATCTCTCCACTCCCCTCACCCCTCCCACCTGACTCCCCTGCATGCCTGAACTTTGACCCTTGTGCACACAACAGCTGCTGGGGCAAAAGCCCAGCCAGGTACCCCCCACCCACCACCACCTCAAAAGGGTTTTGAAGGTTTTCAGTGGCTGCCATCGAACCAACAGGAACACCCTCCATGTGCCCTGGCCACAGGTAGAAAAGCTGCACCCAGCAAGGCCCGAGGGGCCTCTGCAGCTCCGGTCTCTCGCCTGCACCCAGGCCGCTTCTTCTATAGGCCCCCGGGGATGAGGACCCCAGGGAGGGGCTGCTGCCCAGGGATGCAGAGGCTCTCTGCTGACCGCGGCCAAGGACACCACTCCCAGCCTCCCACTGGGGGCTGCAGGCGGGAGCCAGCGGGCCGGGCACACAGCTGGGTCACTCAGGTTGAGGCAAATGTGTTCTTACCCATCTTGATGGCCCCTCACCTCTCCGGGAGGTACCCCATTATCCAAGCCAGGAGGTCTGACTTCCCTTCCCAGGAGCAGCCCGAGAGGCAGCCCGCAGGCCCCGGCTCACTGCTGCCCCCTCTCCCTGCCGCCCCCTCTCCCTGCCGGGTGAGGCCCCTATGGCCTCCATCCTAGCCCCAGCGGAGGTCCCAGCCTGAAACAAGTTCCCAGGCTCCGGGCAGCCCAGGGCTGGCTGCTTTCCCACACCTGGGGAGGCCTGGGGTGGCTGGGGCGCCTGGGGCCATATGCCGCCTCTCGCCACTCAGCCACTCCACGGTGACACGAACACCAACTGCACAGCCGCAAACGCCAGATTTAGCTCCCACCCCCGGCCCACCCACCCTCCTCTCCCAAGCAGCTCTGGGACGTAAATCAAGTGAGCATGGCTTGAGATGTTTCAGAAAATACAGAAAAACAAATCCCTATTTCCAGCATACTGCCTGCACGCTCGCCACACAGAGCTACGGGGCCCTGCTCAGGCACGAGGCTTAGGGCCAGAGTGGAGGCTGGTGGGAAAGACTTCCCTCTCTGCCCCCCACCCCACTGCAGCCAGGCTCCCATGTGGTCCAGACACCCCCACCCTGGCCCCGTCTGTCCTGGACCCTCCAACACCCAGCCTGGCCTCCAGGACTCAGGCCCTGGAGGAAATGGCCCAACAGGTGGGGCCGCCCAGGGCACCGCAAACGGACCTGCAGATGGAGGGGCCAGCAGGCCACACCCACTTGGGGCATCAAGGGAAGAGCGTCTGGGTCAGGGGGCCCCCACAGCCGGCCCATCTGGGGACAGATTTCAGGGGCTGTGTGACAACAGAGAAGCCCAAGCAAGAGGGTGTTCTGGAGCGGGTGAGAACCCTAAACAAAATAATGAGCCAGATAAACCTTTGAGGGACTCTGTGGGTGGGCGGGAGGAGGGGACAAGGGCCCCAGCCCACAGGGGCAAAGACCCATGGCTGTGTCCCTGTGTCCACCAACCAGGGCTAAGCCGTCAGCCACCCCGCCACAGCCTCAGTTTCCTAACAAGCACCAGCCGCCCCCCAGGCACCAGGACGTCACCCACTGCAGCGACTCTGAGTGACCTTCCCAGGAGCTGTCGCTCACAGCAGCTAGAGGTCGTCCCCAGAGTGGAAGTGTGAGGAGGCCAACGTCTGTGAGGAGCTGCCGCAGTGCTGGCCACGAGACACGGCCTCCCCTGGGGTGGGGCAGCAGCGGTGGTGCCCGTGGACGAGGGGAGACCCGGCAAAGCCAAGGGCTCGTCCACGTCCCAGAGCAGGGGCACACTGGAATGGCCTGACCCTGACGCCCCAGCCCTCTCCTCGGGCCCGAAGCCTCCCCACAACAAGGATCAGGCTTCCTCGGCTGCATAAAGTGGGAAGGCCCTGGTTTGCCAGCCCAGGAATGGAGGGTGCAAGCTGTTTGTTCCTGAAAACACTGGGATGTTTCCTTAGCAAGCTGCACACAGTCACCCACTGGACAAGACCGGGCTGTACAACCCCTCCCCAAACACATCCCAGCACCTGGCCTCGGTCAAAGAAGCTGGCAAAGACGCCTGGAGCAGGCTCCTCATCAGCCCGAGCCACCCCGAGCTCCAGGAGCGGAGGCAGAGAGGGAGGGCGTAGTGCCACATGTGGGCTGGGAGTGTGGCCTGCCCTGTCCACTTGCCACTGGTGGGCAGATGCAGCTGGATGCAGAGGGGAGGTGAGGAGGCACCTCCAACAGGCTCTGCAGCCTGCCCCACCCCAACCCTACAAAGGCTCTGTGTCTGCTGGAGCGGCCTTTGGAAACCTGTGGCCACCCACGGGCTGGTCATCGCTGAGCTCCTCCTAGCCGGAGCAGCCGGGTGCCAGCAAAGGACTGGGCCCAGCTCCCTGGCCCGCCACCCAAATCACTTGGTGCTGCTCAGCCCATGGAAGCCTCTTTCCAGCCACTCGGCCCCCAGCTGCACCCCAGTACAGCACCCACAGGCAGGGCCTCTGGGACGGCCCTCTGCAGCTTGGAGCCCTAGAGCCTGGACCGCTGGATGAGAGTGCCAGAACCCCTAGGGCCTGCAAGAAACGCGTAGCTCATGCCCACCACGCCCTACAAAGCAAGCCAGCCTCATACAGGCCAATCACATGCCAGAGACTCTCCAAACTTCTGGCCTGGTCAGACTCCTGGGGTGCCTGGCTGCCCCAAGGCCTTGCACACAGGCTGGCCCCGAAGACTGCGCTGGGTGACCCTGCTCCCAGTGAGTGCGTCTGCCCTGGAGCCCGGGCCTGAGGGGACTACTGTGTGTCACCTCCAGTCTCAGCCCAGGCCAGAGAGCTAACCCAGCAGCACTGCCCCCTGCCGACCCTCCCTCCTCGCCCTCACTGCTGCCAGGCTGCCAAGCCCTCAGGCAGGACACTCCCTGGCACAGAGCGCCCCCTCTTGGCCAAGGTCGCACCCCAGCATGGCTCCCTGTGCTGCCTTTGCCTCGGGCCTCTGACTCCTCTCCCTCCTGTGCTGTCCCTTCTCCAAGGTGGGGAACAGGGAGCTAGGGAGCTCCAGGGGCTGCTGCTCCACTGGCAGAAAAACGCAACAGTTTCCCCGCCCCAGCCCATTTGGGGCTCTGCCTGGGGACTGTCACTAGGTGGTCCTCCAAGTCTAAACCGAAGTGTCACGCACGGGGTTGGTCCCCTCCTGCTGGGCCAGAATGGGAAATGTAGCAGCAGACCTGGGACACACACTGCTCCAGGCTGGCCGGCCTCCTGTGCAGGCCAGCAACCTAAAAAGAAGCCGAGATTGCAGCTGGACTTCTAAAAGCCGCATGAGAGAGACAAGTGAGGGTAGTGGACTTGGTTCCCTCTCCACTCTGCCCCTCAGCAGCGCGAGACCCCTATAGGTCTGGTCCACCCTCCAAGCCTCTGTGTCCCCACCTGGAATCAACACTGCTTCCAGATCCGCCGTCCTCATCTGTGTGACGGGATCTCTGGGCACCTGGGACCGACCGTGAGCCCTGGGGCTGCTCGGACACAAGCTTCAGGACATGGCTGGGAGCTGCTGTGCTCCGTGAGATGGGAGCCACCCCCCCACCCCGGAATAGAACATGAGGGCCCAAGTGACCCCGGAGCCCAGTCGAGCGCCTTCCTGCCTTCCTAGGAGCCTTCCTGCCTTCCTAGGAGAACGGGGAGGGAACCGTTGTTATGCTAAGGGAACAGACATCACAGCGGGAGCCCAGGAAGACTCCACACCGGTGAAGACGCTGGGGCGGGGCTCCAGCCTGCCCCTCAGCTGCCCTTCCTGGGGCCCCCCAAGCTCTGTCCCGGGACCCAGCAGAGGTGACACGTGCCCCAAAGGAATCCATGCAGGTGTCACAGAACTACCACCTGGAGCACAGCCCCTCCGGCCAGTGGCACTTCACACACCCTGAAGTCAGGACTGTCCCGGAGAAGCCAGAGGACAGCACCGGCTCAGCTTCAGCAGATTCTGCCCCATCTACCGTCCACCCCCCGGGGTTCAGCAAAGCAGCCCCGCTTTAGCCCACTAGCCCTGGCTGGGTTTAACAAACTGCCCAAATCCAGACTGCTTGGCCGCACTGTCCCCACTCGGCAAGGCACTGTTGGCTGATGACGTCCCCGCTAACCCAAGGCCGGAGCAGACCCCGGGCACCGAGGGTGCAAGGGCTGTGCTGGGGCTCACACCTGGACATCCGCCCTGAGACCAGACACTTGGGTCGTGATGCTGCTCCCCTGCCATTAGGATGCGCCTGAAAGGATATCCTCTCCAGCCAGAGTGGGCACAGGACTTGGGCCAGTTCCGCCTAAGTGGCCACCTGTGGGACCCAGCACCCAGCGGCCACCACCAGTCAGGAGTGCACGGCACGCTCGCCACAGGTCTAGGGGAAGAGGAGGAGGGAGGGGAGGGGAAGGAGGAGGGAGGAGGGAGGGAGGAGAGTCAGAATTCTAGGAGAGGCCGGGGGCTCCCAACACCGTGCCCCAGAGTGGGGCTGGTGTCATGGGTGCCCCGGGGGGGAGACCCATGACACAGCGACACTGAGCTCATACTTGACAGGGACTGAGGTGGAGAGCGGAGACACCTGAGCCGCACACTCTGGCTCCCGAGTTCGCTGGCCAACCTGGTGGGGAGGCTGACCCGCCTTCACTGAACCCTCCGGGTGCCGCCTACGACTAGGCCCGCTGCGCCTGGTCTAACCCATCTCCGCTGTCTTGGCTCTGTTGACCTCCAGGGGAGGCCCCGACTCCCAAGCCACACGCCCCAGGGAGTGGGATGGTGGCATCCGCTTTGTGGCCCAGGTCCCCAGCCCAGCAGCGAGCAGGGAGCGGGTGAGGAACGAACAGATGGCAAAGTGAATGGAGAGGAGCTCATGTCTCCCTTCTTCTCTCCTCTGGGCACCGGGGCTTGGAGCCTCTGCAGCCACTTCCTGCTCTCCGAGCCCCGAGCTGCCAGCTGCCCCTCAGCCCGGGCCCCACCCCCACGTCCCACGGCAGACAGAACCGTGCGATTTCGCCTCCAGGAGGACGACTGACAAGGAGTCTCAGACTCCCAGGTGGGCCAGCTGCACAAAGAGCCCCCGTGGAGGAGAAGAGGCCCTGGGGGGCCGTGCGTTGCACCCCAGTGGTGGGCTGCAGCTGCGTGCTGCCCTTCCTTTGTGGGGGGAGCAGACGAGGCTGCAGCAGGCGCTGCTTCCTAGTGCCCTCCTGGCTATCGGGTCCAAAACTGGTTTCGGGGCCAAGTTACTGACTTGCCAAAGAGCTGGCCACAGTGGCTCCCGGCAGGAGCCGCAGTCCCCAGCCCAGCGCCTGCTGGCCACCCTGCCCTGAGCACCAACAAGTCTGACTCGGAGAACAAGGGGCCACCGGCCACAATTGGGAGTGGCAAGTAGCCTACAGGTGCCTCGGAAGCAGGAGGAAGGGCCCATGCCCCACCCCCGCCGCAGCAACAGCCCTGTGCTTGACTCCCACGGCAGTGGGCCCCAGAGAGCCCTGGGGTACACCTCACACCTGGCTGTTGGCCCCCTCGAATCTCAGGAGAGCCCGTCCCCTCTCTCCCTCCCTCCGGCCTGCCTCCTGCTCACAGGTGGGGAAGGGCAGACCAGAAAGCCCCACATGGGTGGGGCAATCCCGATGCCAGAGGCTCAGCCACAGCTGCTGGGGTGAGCAAGGGGAGGGGTTAAAGGCCACGGCCAGGCCAGCTGCTGGAAAGAACAGAGGCACCCCCTGCACCCTCCCCGCTGGAGCCCAGGGACTCCCAAAAGCATGAGTAGGAAGACTCCCCTCCTGTTTGTGTTGCTGAGTCCGGGGTGCCCAGGGTCACGAGGGGACAGTCGGCACTGAGCCCAGGGAAGTCCAACAATCGGGTCCAGGTGCCTCCCCGCCCTCACCCCCAACTGAACTCCCACAGCCCCTTCTCCACTGCAGAGCCAGGCCCAACACCCCAACACAGGCCACAGGTCTGACAGGGGCAGGAGCAGACCTGTCTCTGTAGCTCACCCCATGTCCCAGGCAGGGAGGGGCCCCGGGAATGGCCTCCACAGGCTCTGGGGGAGGGCAGCCCAGGGACCCAGCCCACCTGGGCTCCACCCTGCTCCTCCATGCTGCACTGGCCGACGCCCTTACCTGGTGCCCATGGAGCGTGTAGAGCAGCCGGCCCTCCATGAGGTCCAGGATCTTCAGGGTGGAATCGCTGGAGGCCGTGGCCAGGTAGTTTCCCGACGGGTGGAAGGAGAGGGCATTCACCGCTGCACTGTGCACTGGGGAAGGGACACCTGTAAGGCACGGGCTGGGAGGCCCGGGGGCACCTCTGCAGCCTGAGGAGCCACTGGAGATGACCGAGGCCAGGCTGGGGCGGCCACCGCTCAGAAGGGCTGTGAGGACCCCACAGGGGTTGCCCAGAACAGCAGTGCCATCCACGGGCAAGAAGAGACTCATCTGGGGGGAGGGCAGAGAGCAGGCGGTGGGAGGCGCAGGGCGATGGAAGCCTGCAGCTGGCCAGAGGGACAGAGGGACTCCCCCAACCCTGTGCCACCACCCACAGCAGGGCAGGGCGTTGCAACATGACACCGTCTCCCATGCGGCCCTGGAAACGCCCCTGATGCCTCCGCCCTAGAGGAGGAGTGGGGGGCAGTGAGCGCACAGGTCAGGCTGGGTTACCAGCCTGGTCCCCCACTAGCCCACCCTGCGGCCTGAGCCAGCGCCCAGCACCGAGCCTGTGTCCTCCATCACAGCACCCATGAGTTAGGGGTGCTGTGGGGAGCTACCAGGTCAAGTCTGGCAGAGCGCTGCAGAGGGGCCCTCCAATGTCCCCCTCTCTGCCCGAGACGTCCCCTGCAACTGCCAGTCCCGCCATGTCCCCCCTCAGCAGCTCCACCCTGTCCACAGCCCGCTTCTCCCGCTTTCCCAGCCCGACCCCTGCTGGCCATCCCAGTGTCCCTCGCTCTCCAAGACCCGGCCACCCAGCCCTGTTGGCTCTCCAGCTGTGGGACTTTCCACCCCTTGTTCTCCGCAGGTGGGCGAGACTTGCCCACCTCTCCCCCAACCTTGAAGTTCCTTGCTCAGTCACCACCTCGGGCAAGCCTCCCTCGAACCCGTCTGGGCCACCCCGACTGGTCTCCAGTCAGTGCCCTCTTCACAGCAGCCACTGGACTCAGACCGGGTGCCTGAGACCATGTGCTCCACCAGGCAGGGGCTGCGCCGGCTCCTCAGCTCCCTGCTCAGTGCCCAACTCGGGTGGGGCTCAGGACTCAGGCGAGTGGGGCCCGGGCTGGCTGCACGCGGACAGTGACCTGCGGACCGGCAACATCACAGCTTCACTGCAGCTTCTCAGGAAGGTCCAGCGCCTTCCTGCCCGTCACCCCGGGCCTGGGGGGACGGGGGAGCCCAGCAGAGTGAAGATGACTAGATCCCTCAAGGTCGGAACTGCCACCGTCTCACGCAGATTCAAAACCAACCCCGTCCCGGCACCGCTGGGCCATCCGAGGGGCCCCTGCTGGGCCAGGGCACACACCCACCGCACTCGGCCCGCAGCTCAGGCCCATGCACACAGGAGGCAGCCAGGGCTCTGCATTCTCGTCCGGATGCTGTCTAACCTGAGGCTGTGAAGGAGGACCCGCACCCTGAGTGTTTAGCAGAGCTGGTGGCAGGGAGAACAGAGAAATAAAGCCACAGCTGGCCCCAGGCAGGGACGAACAGGCACAGACCGACCACAGGTGGTATTGAAAGAGCATCAGTGACAGTGTGACTGCCAGTAGTCACGGTGGAGGGGCACACACGTGCAGGCCCGGAGAGGGAGGACAGCAGTCGAGGGACTTTTTGTTTCCACTCTGCACCCCTCCCAAGGGTACTTCCACCACCAGAAGAGCCCCCAGGATGGCACGACTGCAGGAAGGATGAGACATGGGCCCTTCGTACTGGGAGGCAGGAGATCCCAGCCCGGCCCAGCTGGTCCCTTGGGCCCGGCAGGTCACACCTGCAGGCTGAGAGCCAGGAGGACCACGCATGCCCAGGGGCTGCTAGACTCCCCGGAATGCCAGTTCCCAGCGGCAGTGCAGGGGGGTGGGGCGGGCTGAGTGCTGTGAGAGTCC
Organism: Tonatia bakeri; assembly: GCA_004024845.1. NCBI lineage: Eukaryota > Metazoa > Chordata > Mammalia > Chiroptera > Phyllostomidae > Tonatia > Tonatia bakeri. The sequence goes on along the minus strand of PVIA01004901.1, from coordinate 102,427 downwards.
TGCCCACCCAGGACCCCTTGGCGCCCTTAAATGCCACTCCCAGGACACACCCCTGCTCAGGGCAAGGGGCAGGTCTCCAGGAAGGACACAACACCCGGCCCACCTGAGACTATGCTGGCAAAGGAGCGGTGGGGGCAGGAGTCTGGATCAGGGGAGCCCAGGGCCCCCAGCACCACTGGGGCATCAGACACCACACCGGGGCCTCTCACCTGGTCAGGCCTGCCCAAGTGGGGATGTCTCCTAGAGGATGGGTACAAGCCCCACTCCACCACAAATGGCAGGAATATCAGAGGCCTCCTGGCCACGGGGGAACACACAGAACCATCTGCTCCAGAAGGGAGCTCAGCCTGACATGTCAGGCGTGGGGACGATGCCCCAGGAGGGGCGCCAACCAGCCTTTCCCCACGCACTCTCCCACCTCTTACACAGGCCCCTGCCAGCCTGGGGTCACCCCTCTGGCTCTAGCGAGGTGTGGGCCAGCCAGGGAGGCCTCATTGTGAGAATCAGGCCCACACAATAGCTCCCCAGAGGTCTGACTACCTCCCGAGGGGCACATTGCCTATCATGAGCCCGGCCAGTGACTGCCCGCAAACAATCCGCTTTCAACAAGCCCAGAGTAGAAGGCCCTGGTCTCAGTCCCGTGGCAGATACCAGTGGCCACGATCGACAGACGGCCACCTGGAGACAGTCGTGGGTTCCTGGCTATTATCCCCCCACCCTCACCTCTATCCCGATGAGGGACTCCCAACTCGGGGTCAGAGATACACCGATGTCAGGATTCCACAGGTCGCCAGGGGCCCGGGAGAGTGGGACCGAGACCACGGCAGACCCTGCCTGCCCACAAACACTGGGGGTGGTCACAGCTTGAGGACAGCAGCAGCTGAGGGAGAAACCTGGCACCCACAACCCACTCTGCCCGCTCAGCTCTGCATGCAGAGGCCATCTGCAGGCCTGGCCCGCTGCCTGCTGGGCTGCACACCAGCCAAGGGGCCAGAGGAGCCCCAGGTGCCCAAGCAGAAGGTGCTTTTCTGGCTCGCCACCCCCCACAAACCCCAGCACCAAGGGCTGGGCTGACCTCACCCAGAGTGGCCTCTCAGGGTCAGCAGCTCGCACTGCCCATGACCCGGCAGCTCTGCGTTTACGGGGCTGTGGGTTTGTGCAAAGGAGGGGCCCTGACTCCAGCACCCGGCACATGCTGAACATCCCTCCCGGTGCAGTCCCGTCAGTGCCATGTGAGGCTGGTGGGAAAGGGCCGGTGAGGGGCCAGGTCAGGGGGACAGCGCAATGCCTTCTTACCAACCCTTTTGGTCTCAAAGAGATGAAGGACATGATCCTGCCCTGCTGGCTGCACAGCTGGTTTAAAGCCCCCTGTGACCACCCTGGGGCAGGGTGGGGGTCTACGGTCTGCTGAGGTCCAGTGGACAGAGACCCGGGGGCTCTGAGCTGCAGCTGCAGCTGCGGAGGAGGGCCGAGACTGCCAGGTGCCTGAGCGGGTCAATAACTAGAATCAACGAGGAGCTCAGCGTGGGGTGCGGACAGACGCCAAACTCTGGGGCCCTGAGCTGGAGACCCAGATTCACAGCTTCCCACCGCAGGACCACGGGCGAGCCTCAGTCTACCCTGCCCTGTGACTCGGGGAGGCAGAGCCCTGTCCTGCCCATAACCCAGGCCTGTCCCTGGATGATGGACCTGCGTGTGTCCGGAAACCATAAGGCACACCGTGGTTCTGGGACCAGTACTGCTGCTCAGTTGTCTGAACAGCCTTCGTGTGGGCTCAGAGCATATGGAGCCTCACCCACCTCCACAGGGATGGGCACTCCAGGATGCTGCAGCCCCGCCCCCCACCTCCCCACCTCCCACCCAGCGGGGAGATCAGAGCTGCTCCCCACAGTGATCGGCCACAGGGCCAGAGCCAACCAGCCCTGCCTGAGACAGGTGGGCATCGGCCGCCTGCTGCTGCCCGAAATGACTCCAACCTCCACAGGGCAGCTGGCCACACACCACGGCCCTGTGAACCAAGTTCTTGCAGAAGAGCCCAACAACCTCACACCCCCAAAGCCCACACAGGGGTGCCTCGTGCTCCCCCAGAGTCACCGGGGACACTCTGGCTGACACGGTGTCCTTAAACACGCTTCCCGGGGATCCAGGACAGGAAATCACTCAGGTGTCTGCTGCCAGAGGCCTGGGAGCCCTTCCTGGGGAATCAGCCTCCAAACAGAACCTGCCCTCCAGAGGGAGGGAGAGCATCTCCAGGAGAAGGTTCTACTATGGGAACAGGACCTCCTGCCCCACCCACTGCCCAGCCTGGGGAATCAGGGACCCCAGGGACCTCTCTGCAGCGCCCTCCTCTCTCCTCGAGTACCTGTGTCATGCCCTCCTGGCCACCCTTTGCATGAGACCCCACGCTCCTTCACTCCCAGCTCTGTTGTCCTCAGCCCTCCCATGCTGGGGAAGGGGCCTGCCCCGCCCTGCCGACCTCCTCCACGTCCCCTCAGTTGAGGGGACCCAGGATGTGGCCTCACCCATTCATGCCCTCGGTCCCTGGGCTGCTCTGCCCCACCCCGATGCTCGGCTCCCACCTAGACACTGGGCACAGAAAGCCCACCCACCAGTCACGCAGGCTCCTGGCTTCCTTCCCAGGCTGCCCTCAGCACTGCTGTCCTCATATGCCCCCATCCCTCTGCTCGAGGGACAGGCCGGTCCCAGCATAGCCACCCTGCCTGCATCTTTGGAACTTGGGCCAGAGCTTGGCATCCAAGACCCTCCCCAGTGGGTCCTGCCAACACCAGAACAAGTTCATGACCCATCAGAGGGGGGCCGGGCCCCTCCCACCACACCCCCTGGCACTGTACTGTGAGCCCCAGAAACCCACAGAAGAGGCACTGTTATCAACCCCTCCACAGATAGGGATCAGCCCGACTGTCCCAGCCCTTCCTCCTGCCCCACCCCCAATCCTCCATGCCCACCCACCTCCCCCAGTCTCCAGTCCAGGCCTGGGGCAGAACAAAGGCCTCTGGGCCTGAAGGGGAGGGAGAGGCATGGTTTCTGACTAGAACACAGACCTCAGCAGCTCTGTTCTAGAAGTCTCTGAAAGAGACAGGTCAGTGACAGACCCCAGGGCACCCCTGGAGGAAAGGCCTGGCTCTTGTGGCTGGCCTCTGCCACCTGGTGGGGGTGAAGGGTACTGCAGGCTGGCCTTGCCGGGATACCAAGCCTCCTGACTCCAGACTGAGGCTCAGCATCCTCATCAAGCCTCACTCGCAGCGCATCTGGCCCCTGCTTTGCGCTGGGCACTCTCTAAATCTTCCACACGGACCACTCAACGTCCTGCCAGCACCCCTGTGAGGCAGCCCTGTCACTGTCCCAGGAAGCAAGGGGGGTTGGGGACCCCACCCGGGAGCTGAAGCTGGCTGCAGTGCCCACCCTCCACCACAAGCTTTTCAGGACCATCGCTCCCCCTTCGTGGGAGGCCTGTCACTCTGGTTATCCCAAGGAAGGGCTGTCCTCAAGCCTCCGAGAACCTGCCAGGAGGGGCTCGTGGGGGCTGGGGGGAGCTCTGAACCCCAGGCCCCACCTCTTTGTTCAGACACGTCCTTTTTGTTCTCAGGTGTGAACTTTAAACTCAGCCCCAAGTCACCGACCCCAGTTCTCCTCACAGCCAGCTCTGCCCCTACCCTGCCTCGGCCCCGAGCCCACAGGCCCACCAGCCCGCGCTGCCTCTCAGGTTCCCCTATGGCCCCAGGCCCACAGCCGGTGACTCTCGGCACTGCCCGGTCACACCTGCTCGGACAAGCGCCGCACCTCAGCACCTTTGGCTGCCACCTCACCCAGATCACACGGGGTCTGCCCCCACCACCCACCCACCCCGACTGCCCAAGGCCCTGCCTTCCAAGGGTTACAACTAAATAAGGAGTCCAGCCCAGGGCTGGCCCCTGAACCTGGACCTAGGCTAAACTGACCCTCTCTAAGGCTCATGGCCCCACATCTGTGGAGGACACCGTGGGACATCAGGCAGCCAATGTCCCACCAAGACTGACCTCTTCTGACAGACCTGTCCCATTCACAGGTCAAGGGTTGCCACCTTGGACCTGGAGGGCAGGGCCTCCATTATGAGGGAGGCAAGCGGCACGGGCAGCCCCAGAGAGGCACCTCCCGAGAGAAGCCCTGGCCAGTGGCCCACAGAGTGCTCTGCCTTGGACTGGGCCATGACTCCTAAGTGGGCGCAAAGGGCATGGGGGGTGCTGGGTAGCACCACAGCTCCACGAGGCAGAGCCATGCCTCAGACTGCAGCCCCGGGAGACCCCACCTGACCTGGGGCTCCTCCCCACCTGCAGGGCTATCCTCAGGCCCCTGTAAGCCCCCAGTGATGAGCCAGACGCTGGCAGCCTGGGTCCAGGCGGCTGCTCTCGGACACTCACGCTGGTAATGCTGCAGCAGCCGGTGAGTCCGCACGTCCCACAGCTTCACCGTGTTGTCCATGCCGGCAGCGGCAATGCATGTGCCACTAGGGTGGAAGTCCACGCAGGTGACAAAGCTGGAGAGACAAGGCCACCGTGGGCTAAGGAGCTCTGCACTGGTTCAGAGCAGACACCACACACCCAGCACTGTCCTACCCCACAGCTGGTCCCGCTGTCCCCAAACGCTCTCTCCCTCCCTGTCTCTGCAGCAAGTGGCCACAGGAGAGCCAGGAGGAGCGGGCGGCAGCAGTGGCTGCAGTGACCTGAGCTGGACTCTCCAGAGTGTTGCCTTCTACACACGAGGAAGGAAAGCAGTCTTCAGACCGAGGGCCAGCTGGCTGCTTGGGCCTTTAGGGTGCCTGTTGGACATGAGGGCCCGCACCCCCCCCCCTCCGCTGAGGGGCCTCCAGGCTGGTGTCACAGCCAGCTCTCAGGCAGGGTCCCAACAGCAGGGGCAGAATCAGAGGTGAGTCCCTGCACAGACACAGGCCCCTCCCTCTCCTGATAACAGGGCAGCATAAACAGCCACCATCTGCAATGAGGTTGAGAGAACCCTTTTGCTTACAAAGCCCCTACCACAGAGGACACGCCCACGTGCCTTTTGGGATCTGGGTGCAACCACTCCAGGCAGATATGTCACAGTCCCGAGAGTCAGAAAGAGAAGGGAGAGAGGTGCCCCAAGAACGACACGCCTGGAAGCGAAGCGCTCCCCTCACCTCTGGGGACGGGGAAGAGGTTGAAGCTTCCAGCCACACAGGAGAAGGTGGGGACCCGGACCAGCAGAGCCGTGGTTGCTGGCCTCGCCGCTGCCCGCAGACAGAGGAGGGTCTGGGGACTCACCCGCCATGCTCACAGTACGAGTGGATGCACTCCCGGCTGGTCTTGTCCCACAGCTTGACAGTCTTGTCGTCGCTGGCGGACACGATGAGCCGCCCATCGGGGGAGAACCTGAATCAGGCAGGGCACCAGTCGCACCACGGGCTGGCAGACGTCACGGGCACCACACGCTGCCTCGCACAGCACCTCCCTGCTGCGCCCACTACCGGTGCCCAAGAACTGGCGGGGCTACGTGCCCTGCTCTGACCTGGTGACCCTGTGAGATGCGGCAGGCACAGCAGACTCCGCCACTGCACGCAGCACGTGGCGGTGCTCTCGCTGGCCGCTGGCGCTGCTTGGCATTAAGGTCAGAGTGGGTTAGTGGCACACGGCTCCCACCAGAGTGGGGGTCCTGGGGCCCCTCCACCAAAGGCCAGTGCAGGCTTGACCCTTGTCTGCTGGCCTGGCCCCTCCCGTTCTCAGAAGCCTGATGGTGAGGCCTCTCAGAGCCCTGAGTCCTCTCAGCACAAAGGAACGGGTGCTCTAGAGAACAAGTAACTTACTTGCATGGGGTCCCCAGAACAAAACTATAGGCCCTGACCCCGGATTCCATGGGGCCCAGTGTCCCCAGACTCCTCCAAACTCTCCCACTGGAGAGAGACTCAATAGGCGACGTCTCCATCGAGAGGACAGGGATGGGGGGAGCAGGCGGACCTGTGTCTGTGACTCCGGGACCTGGGGAGGCCCTTTGCGTCATCCTGTCCTGTGGCACTGTCCCCATCAGGTAGCTCTGCAGCCAAAGCGACCTGGGGCAGAACACCCCCAGGAAAGCAGGCAGGCCCCAGTGCCAGAGACTCAGGTCTACCCCGGCTCTGCTGCTTGTCCGCCATGTGCCTGAGGTCAAGATCCCGCCCTGTGCTGAGCTGCAGCCTGCTCACCCACATGACTGGGTAACACTCCCTGGCTTGTGGGACTGCCAGGCAGAACCAGAAAGCAGCAGAGGGAGGTGCTGCCGACATCACCCGAGTGTGGCTGCTGTTGCTCACCAGTGGCCCTGATGTGTCGCCTTGGGCTGTGTTGGCCCTGAGGCCAGGAGAGGGTGTGGCTCCGGAAGCTGGAGAAGCAGCCATCTATCCCAGGTCACGGTGCCGGCACCCAGCAGCCCTCTAAACCCCCAGCCCCGGGCTCCCCGAGGGCCTGGGGCGGACGCTCACCTGGCGCAGCGGACCCAGTTGATGTGCTGGCTCAGCGAGAACAGGAACTTCTGGCGATGAGTTGACCACACCTTGACTGTCTTGTCATCGGAGGCTGTCACGAGGGACTGGCCATCGCTGCAGAAGTGGACGCTCCTCACAGTGGCCGTGTGGGCACGAAACACAGTTGACTCGCCTTTGCTGTGGGGACAGGCACCCAGAGTCGGTGACATTAGGGCCACAAGCACAGTGACACTCTCCCACGCCCACATGAGCACCCCAAGAACCCCAGGAGCAGAGCCCCGACCACCAGGTGCTGGCAAAAGCAGGTGGTCCCTCCCACAGGACTGGGGTCCACCCCAAGTTCCCCTCCTGAGCCTGGCGGGGAGGTTCCTAACTGAAGCCTCAGCTTCTGACGGCACCTCCTCAGGATGGGGGAGATGTCCCCCCGTGGCCAGTCCAGAGCCAGGGTGGGAACAGTGCTGGCACCAGGTCCTTGGACACAGACAGGTCCCTCCCAGTCTGTGACTCACACGTTGGGCACCCAGATGCGGACAGTCTTGTCCCGAGAACCCGAGGCAAGCAGGTGTCCGGAAGGGGAGAAGTTCACAGAGGTGACGGCGTCCTTGTGGCCCGTGAAGCGGTAGGCACGTGCCTGGGGCTTCATGTGCCAGACCATGAGGCACGCGTCCATGGAGCCGCTGGCTGAGGGGAACAGGACCCCTGAGACTCGAGCTCTCGCAGGCCTCGGGTCTCCCCCGGGACTCTGGGGTGACAATGAAGGGAGGAGCAGCAGCCCCTGTCCTCACGGAGACAGGCCACATCGCCGGCGAATGCTGACCAGGAGTCTGGAGCAGGCCCACGTGGGAACCGGACCAAGAGATGCCCTTCGTGGCCAGCCCTGAGCTGAAACCCAGGGGGCCTTGAGGAAAACTCAACCCCCGTCGGTGGCTCCCAGGTCCCCCAAACACACCCTGAGGCACTGGAGAGCAGGTCCTCCCAGCCCTGGGACGTGAGCCCAGCCCCCTGGGCTTTTTACCCCCCAGGAGCCCAGAGGAGGTCCCCGACATGGACCAAAAATGCCAGCAGCCCCTGGCAGGAGACCCCGACTGTAAGATGAAGGGGGAATCCTGCCCACAGAACCCAGGAAGTGCAGCCAAGACCACCACTCACACCCTCCTCCCCCCGCCCCCAAGCAGCCAAGTTGAGGGGCACTGGGGGCACAACTGCAGCACAAGGGCAGCGGGGGAGGGCACCCGGGCCCTGCTCCACACCCTTCTCTCTGCTGGGCACCTCCAGCTAAGCATACGACAATGCTGCGGATGACAGACTCAGTGGGGACCCCAGGACGGGGCCCAGGAGGGGGTGGGGTGCTCAGGTCCCACCCTCAGAGGCGGTGCCGACTGGGGGAGCCCCCACCTTCTCTGCACCTCCACCCTCCCTGCATGTGGGAGGGGGCTCAGGGGCCGGAAGCAAGAGGCAGGTCCAGGCAGAGCACGAGCGTCCTCACGCGCCCTGTGCCCGCCCGTGCCACCCTCCCAGGTGGGGACTGGCCTTCTCGGCTCATAACCTAGGACCTAGGACAAAGTGTCCCCTCTTACCCAGCTGCTTCGCGTTGAGATTAAAGTCCACACAGGTAACTCCATCTCGGTGTCCTTTAAAATGCCTCTCCAGAGAGGGGTCCTCCTGGGGAGACCAGGGTCAAGCATGTGACAGCCGGAAAAAAGAGGCTTCCCCAGGGCCGAGCCTCTCCCTGTGACAGCCAGGAGGGCTCAGAAATGCTCAGGCCTGGTGCCCTAAAGGACTGCCAGAACTAACACACGAGTTCGGCAAGGGTGTACAGTACATTGCCAACATACAAAAATCGACCATTTTGATATCCTTTTAAAGATTTTATTTATTTTTAGAGAGAAGAGAAGGGAGGGAGAAACAGAGGGGGAGAAACCTCAATGTGTGAGAGCTACAGTGATTTGTTGCCTCTCACATGCCCCTAACATGGCCTGGCAACCCAGGCACGTACCCTGACAGGGAATCAAACCAGCAACCCTTTGGTTCCCAGGCCAGCGCTCAGTCCTCTGAGCCACACCAGCCAGGGCTGTTCTAATATTTTTGTCCACCAGCAATGAACAATCTGAAAAAAGGAAAGTAACAATTCTATTTACATTTTTAAAAATGTAACATATGGATAACTTAACAAAAGAAGTACAAAATGTACCCAGTGAAAACTACATCACTGAAAGGAATTTAGAAAGAATTAGTTAAATGGAAAGACATCCCATCTGGGCAGACCAGAAAAACTAATATTTTTAAGGTGCAATACTCCCCAAATTGTTCTACATACCAACCTAAGAAAATCCCTAAGAAAATCCCAGATGCCTTTTTTTTTGGCGGAGTAAAACTGACAAGCTGATCCTAAAACTCATGTGAAAATGTGAGACAGCCAGAATAAACAAAATCATTTTTTTTTTTAAAGAAAAAGTCAGACCCTGTAGAAAACTGCTTGGCAGTTCCTCAAAAACTTTAAACAGAGCTTTTATCAAATGACCCAGCAGTCCAAAGTCGACCCCTAAAAGAATCAAAAACATGTCCAGACAAAGACCAGTGCCCAACGGTCACAGCCTAAGACCGAAAGTGGGCGGACCTGGCGCCCTCCGAGGTGAGCGGATCAACCACCTGTGGCCTGCCCACACGATGCGTGGTATTTTTCGGACCTGACGGACACGAAGCTCTGGCACATGCTACAACACAGATGAACCTCGAAAACACATTCCTAGTGAAAGAAGGCAGGGCAAAGGGCCACATTTTGTCTGATTCCATTTATACAAAACATCCCAAACAGGCAAATCTATAGAGACAGAACACAGATCAGTGTTTGCCAGGAGCTGGGGGAGAGAGGGAGATAGGGAGGGAGCAGTGACCGCTCAGTGGGTGCAGGGGTTTCTCTAGGGTGACACACTGTTCTGGAATTAGACAGTGACGACAGCTACACAGCAAAGTGAGGTCGCTAAAAAGCACTCAATTTTACGTTTAAGGTGGTGAATTTTATGGTATGTCAATAATGTCTCAATAAAGTTATTTTTTAACCGAAGAAGAGAAAATTGGAGTGTTCCAACACCCCTCATCTCAGGAATCACACTACACACGCTCAACCCCACTGTGGAATGGCCAGTGAACCCAAAGGTCCGCCCCAGAGAGGCCCCTGGTGGCAGCACCGCCATCTCCACCCCACCTAGTGACCAAGAAGCCAGAGGTCACGACCCTGCTTAGGTGCTAATACTCCAGAGACTCTCCATCCAACAGCAGCTCCTGGCCCATCACTTGAAGATTTAGATCCCAGCATGCGAAAGGTCTCCCCCTGCCCGGAACATCAGACACCTCAAAGAAGCATTTTGGGTGCAACAGGGAGCCCACCAAGGCCACTGCCAACCTACAGAGCTGTAGCCAAAACAAAGGTCCCCATGGCCCAGTGCCCAGCCCCACCCCCAACACACCTGCCTGAGTCTCCCTTGCAACCAGAGGGAGTGGCAGCTGGAGGACAGCCCCCAGCAGAGCAGCAACCGCCTCACCCCAGTCTCTTCGAAGAACAAGAGTAAGACACAGCCTACCTCTAGGTTCAGTAGGCAGAGGCAAATTTAGGTCCACCCCTGAAATCTCCCAACACCCTCTGCCCCAATCCCACGGGCTGTGTGATTCATCTCCCTCAAAAATGGTGTATATATTGGGGCCAGAAGAGTGTCTTGTGGGAAGAGCACTAGATTAGGGGTCAAAATGCCTTGGTCGTAGTTTGGGCCCTCGGCTCAACTCTTCAGATCCTTACGGGGATCAAAAGATCACCACCCAGCCTCCCAGACTCTCAACCCAGGCAGAAAGCCAGGCACGTTGGAAACAACCTCTCAAAACAAGGGCTGTGGAGTACTCCCCGGGACGCCCACTAGGTGCCCCGACCCAGCACCCCTTACACAGAAGGTAAACTGGGACCGAGAGTTCGGGTTCGAAACCCGGAGTCCCACCCGCCGCCTCGCCACCCGCAGCCAGGTGTCCACTGTCCGGAGGGGAGACTAAGGTAGCACTTACCGGACAGGGCGCGGCCATGGTGGGAACCAGGGCGCCCAAGGCGCCGGAGGAGCCCTAAGTTGCAGCGGCTGCTGCCGTTACGGTGCTTTCAGTTTCCGCGCCCCTAATCGCCGCCAATAGCAACACCGGTCGCGTCCCCGCGCCCCGCCCACCGCAATTAAAGGAGACGCAGTGTCTTGGCTATTTTGCTCCGCGACCGGAAGCAGAGCTATAGGGCCGGCTCCAAGATGTCCGCTTCCACTTTTGCCAGGCCACGCAGCCTACGGATTGCGCAGCTAAAGACCTCTGTCCACCGTCAGTCATACTCCCTGAGAATTTAAAAAGTACTGGATGAGGGGTTCGCCTCACCCTTCCGTAGCCCTGTTACAGAGTCGGCGAGCACAGCCCTCTGGGAAATGCAGTTCCAAGAAGGGCGCCACCTAGCGTCTGGGTGAAGCTGGAACTACATTTCCCAAGATACCTTGAGGGAGGAATTGAGAGCCCAAGATTAACCACGGCGGCGAAAGTATTAAGAATCCCGGAAATAAATCGTATACTTTCCTTTAAAAGCGCTCGGTAGGCCTTTCTTTTCGCTGAGTACCTTATTAAGAGCCGATTGTTCTCCATTCTGGAATTCTTTAAATGGGTTGTCTCTCCAAACGCGCTTCAAAGAGTGCCGATTTATAAAAACACCAGTCACCCTGACAGGTGTGGCTCAGTTGATTAGGCTTCTTCCCCCTCAAGCAAAGCGAGGGGTCTCTGGTTCCATTCTCGGTCAGGACACATGGCCTGGGTTGCCGGTTTGTTCTGGGTCCAGCCGCCTACGAGAGGCAACTGAAAGATGTTTCACTCCCGTATCAATGGTTTCCTTCCTCTCTTTCTGCCTCCTTCCCCCTCTAAAAATAAAATTAAATATTTGTTTAAAAATAAAAATCTTAGCCCTGGCTGGTGTAGCTCAGTGGATTGAGCGCGGGCTGCGAACCAGGCATCGCAGGTTCGATTCCCAGTCAGGGCACATGCCTGGGTTGCAGGCCATGTCCCCCAGCAACCGCACACTGATGTTTCTCTCTCTCTCTCTCTCTCTCTCTCTCTCTCTCTCTCTCTCTCTCTCTCTCTCTCTCTCTCCCTTCCCTCTCTAAAAATAAATAAATAAAATCTTTAAAAAAAATAAATAAAAATCTTAAAAAACCCACTAATCACTTGGAACCACAAGCGTGGAGTGGAGAAATTCCTTCGGTGCCGTTCTCAGTTCTCCTTTGTATGTGACTTATGGGAAAAATAGCCTTGCTCTGCGGGCCTCGGTTTCCCCATTTGTAATATGAGGGTGTGTGGTGCAGCCTGACCCTCTCTGGAGTCTCCAGCTCTGCGAAGTCCTTGGAAATTAGTAACGTGCCTGAACGGGAAGGAGACAATCCAGGGGCCTGGCCACCAGAGGCCGTTGCTGCCCACTTTCTGCAGTGGGAAGGCCCGGACTCTCCAGACCTTTCTACTGGGTCTCCCCAACCTGGAACTGACCTGAGCAGGATGTTTTGCAAGATTCAGCAAACTTCAGTGGAGGAAAGAATGTCCAGCCTGTATAAAAGTTTTTTTGAGTTTATTTGAGCCAAAATTTTGAGGGCATGCCTGGCAGCACAATCTGAAAGGATTGAGAAAATGCTCGGAGAATGGCAATATTGCAGCTCATTTTATCCGCTAGAATCAATGGAGGAGTAAAGAGGGCTACTCGAAATCCACTGGTGGTAGGTTAAAGAAGCAGGAGAAAGCAAAGTGGGGAAGTCTCTAGGACTGGATACAAAGCAAAACAGAAAAACACTTCTTTCATACTGGTGGGTGCAGGCAACAGGATGAACTATCAGTTAATGAACTATCAGTTAACGAACAGGATAGTTCAGTTAATGAACTGTCAGTAACTCGCACAGTAAGCAGAGATTGTGTGCAGGCAACAGGATAACAGTGAGGGTGGTCCCGTGCTCTGGCACTGCAGTTGTGCCTCCCAAAGGTCTAGTACAGGAAAGTACTTGACATTTCCAAGGGATGCTACCCTGGATGCATAAGAATAATGGACAGGCTCACCAAGGTCAAGCTCTGCCCTGCTCAGGAGGCTGTAGGCCTGGGATGTGATGACCTGCCATGACCTGCCCATTTGGGAATTCATGATCAGACCATCCTGTGTGGTTACTTTTAGTCACTGAACTTCTCAGGGACTTCCACCCCCCACCCCCACCCCGATAGCTTGTTGGGTGTATGACACAGCCCTTTCGTTGTTTACTCTTCCATGATACCCCCTGGGCAGGCTGGCTTGGCCCCACCCGAACGAACACTGGTTACAATCTAGCCAGGCCCTGGGGTTTCTAACTACACCTGAGACCTAAGATGTAATACGGGCCCTGCAAACCAGAGCCTGATTCCAGAGGCTCAGAAACACTCACGCACGGAGCTGGAACGTTGGGGGACGGGTCTCTCCTTCGGACCTCGAAGCTCTAGGGCTGGACGCAAGAAGCAGACCTACATCTTGTCCAGTCTTCACTGTGATCTGGCATACAATTGGTTCTTTAATGTTAGAAACGGTCAGGCTCATTTAACTTGGGTACTGCGAAATGCTCCTTAGAACAAGTGCAGTGCACTCACACCCTGAAGTTGCACAACACTACCGATGTTCGAGCCAGTGAACACCGTCGGTCTGCAGGAGCTTGTCATTTAGAGAAACCCTTCATTCAGATGATCTTCCAGTGTCAGGTGTGCTCGCGGTGAGAGGCACTGGGAGAGTTTGCTCATCCTCCATACTCTTCCCAGGTCCCACTCTTTCCCATCCTTACTTGTCAGGGAGGAAGAGCGGGCTGCCTCGCCCTCTCTTGCTCATTCATTCTCCAAAGGAGTGCAATGGGCCGACGCCGCCCATATCACACAGACAACCCAGGATCCTTAGGCATAGCCTGCCCAAGCCAAGATCGGCGCTTCCATTTTCAGACTGAGCCGCCCCCACCCCACATACCCCCTTCAGCTTGTACTCCATTTCTGACTAGGGCCTCCATGTTGAGGGGGCTTAATGTGGGAGGTACCTCAAGGTTGGGGGGACCTCCACGTTGAGGGGAACTGGAAGACAGCTTCTTTTTCAAGCCCCTTTGTAGCAGAGAGTCTTTGTCCTGGGCCACAGTCCATAGACAGGACTTGCTATAAGAGCCCCCTTCCCTGTGGCCACTCCCAGACCCCCCACCCACCCAAAGACCAAGAGGGTGGGGCAGAGAGAGAAGGAAGAAAGGCAGGGGTTACGGCACCCACATAGCCCAGCCCAACCTGTGCCTGGGAAACCCCATCAGCGCTATCAGTCTGCACCGTGCCTGCCCATGGCCGGGCAGCTGAGGCTGGTCTCAGGGCCAGGCACGTCCGCAGGTGGGTCCAGGCCCTGCCTCCTCTGGGCTGGGCGATCAGGCAGGAATCACGCCACTTCTCCAAACCTCCGTGTCCTCAGTTGTAAGGCGATCATCATAATCCTGCCCCAGTGGGGGAGGGAGGATTTCATGAGCTGTTACTTCACGTCAGAGCCTGAGAACAAGCTGCCACTTAACCCACGTGACTCCTTACTTGTCCTCAGTCACATCACGCACCTCCTCTGCTCTGACACCTGGCCAACACCTCTCTGCCTCTGCTCCCACCCCTCCCCCCACCCCTGTCCACCCCGGCTTTCTCTGCTGCAGCCACGTTGGCCTTCCCACTGTTCTTCGAGCAAAAATGTGCCAGGCACTCATCTCAGGACTTCTGCACTGGCTGTCGTCCCAGTGTCCTCTCAGCTCCACCCATTACGACGACCATCAGGACTTGGTTCAGACACCTGTGTCTCAGCATAGCCCTCCCTGACTACCCTACCAAAAATGTCACCTGCCTTCCCCTTCCCTGCTTTCTGTTTTTTTCCTTTTTAAGGTGTATTACATTTGTTTTAAAGACTTTATTTTTTTGCCCTGCCTGGTGTGGCTCAATGGACTGAGTGCCGGCCTGTGAACTAAAAGGTCACCGGTTCAATTCTCAGTCAGAGCACATGCCTGGGTTGTGAGCCAGGTCCCCAGCAGGGACCGTGCAAGAGGCAACCAATGAAAGTATATCTCGAGGGTCAATGTTTCTCTCCCTCTCTTTTTCTCTCCCTTCCGCTCTCTAAAAATAAATAAATATCCATGTGAGAGAGAAACATCAATCACTGCCTCTCAAATGTGCCCAGAATGGGGCTGGAACCCACAGCCCAGGCATGCGCTCTCACCAGGAAAGAACTGGCGACCTTTCAGTTTGCAGGACAATGGCTGACCCCTGAGCCACACCAGCCAGGGCTCCCTGCTTTATTTTCCATTGGTGACTTATCATCATCTGACACATTGGACCTGCTGGTTCATTGTCTTCTCCCCCGAGAACATCAGCTCTGGGGAACAGATGTGACTATGCCATGACACCCAGGACAGGGCCCAGACAGAGTGGGGCACAATACATATCTGCCATGTAAACAAATGACCCGTGACGGGATTGCTGTCAGGCTATGGCAGAGCGTGTGGTGGGCAGGACCAGTCCTCCATGGGAGAGAAA
This sequence comes from Tonatia bakeri, assembly GCA_004024845.1. Lineage (NCBI taxonomy): Eukaryota > Metazoa > Chordata > Mammalia > Chiroptera > Phyllostomidae > Tonatia > Tonatia bakeri. The sequence continues at coordinate 87,342 of PVIA01004901.1, read as the reverse complement.
GGGAAGGGATTAACCAGGAACAGCTTCTTTGTGGGAGCAGAGAGATCTGGACTCAGGAACACAAGGAGGTTGTAGGCTGATCGGAGAGAAGCGGGAGGACTATTCCAGTGCAGGGAGCACGAGGGAGGTGAGGCTGGACCTTGGGGAAGAGTCTTTAGGAACTTGTGCGGCCACCCTTCAAGGCCAGGCAGGTCCATGGTATTCATGCAGACAGAAAAATATTCATGGAGCCATTGGGATACCTGGCATGCCTTTATTCACAGGTGGGTGAGCCACACACGCTGTGAGCTGCATGTCTATCTGCATATCTCATGCTGTGGCCCCTGCTCCCCAGTGTGGCACTCAGCATGGCACCTGTCCCCTTGCATGTCTCTCATCACCATCGCCCCCAGCAGGGAGTCCCTACCTGTTTAAATACTAGAGGGGAACAAAGCTGGAAAGTTGCCAGAACATTATATAACATAATGTAACTCTGCCCATGCAAACCCACCTCCTGTTATGGGAACAGTTTATTGGACCCAGTCTCAAGGCTGTGAGAACACTGGTTATTAGGTCCCTCCAAGGCTATGGGAACACTGCTCCCCTTAGTCATGCAGACACCTGGGTGAGGAAGCCAGACTGCCTCCACTCACCCTGCAGAGCTAAAGACTGGTGGACCCCCAGCAGGGAGGGGGTAGGGTCTCCCATCCCGCTGTGTGTATATGTGGGGGAGTGCTGGAGGGGATCATGGGGTGGAGCCGAGGGAGCAGGTGACAGGTTGAGGGGGTCTGCTGGGGAGAGGGTGGACTTTGTGCAGACCTGGGTTCTAATCGCAGGTGCAACACCAACTTGCTGCATAACTGGGGGTGAGGCTCACCCCACGGAGCCTCACTTCCTCGTGGAAAACGGAGATCGTGTGGGAGCCACGACAGAAGCGAGGCATATCAGTTTCCTGGGGCTGCCGTGCCAAATCACCACAAACGGGTGGCTTACATTTGTGTACAGCAGAAGTTTCTTCACTCACAGGGCTGGAGGCCAAAAGTCAGAGGTCAAGGTGTTGGCAGGGCCATTGCCCTTCCCTGGTAGCCACTGAGTTCCTTGGCTTGTGGCTGCATCGCCCCGGCCCCTGCTTGCTCCCCACAGAACCTCATTTTAACTTGATTGCATCCTGCATCCGCAAAGACCCTCTTTCCTAATGAGGTTGCATTCACGGGTACCTAGGGTTAGGGTTCTGCTTTTGGAGAAGGGAGGCAACCCTGGGGCACGGGGCTGCTATAAGGATTAAACCACAGGCCTGGCGCGTGGTAAGCTCTCAATGAACTGTAGCTCTAAGAAGAAGGACAGGGCCCTGGCCGGGTGGTTCAGTTGGTTGGAACACTAGTACCCCACACCAGAAAGTTGCGGGTTCAATTCCCAAACAGGTCACATACCTGGGTTGTGAGTTTGATCCCCTGTCGGGGCACATGCTGATCTACGCTTGTCTCTGTCATTAATGTTTCTCTCTCTCTTTCTCTCTCTCTCTCTCAAAATTAGTAAACATGTTCTCACGTGAGGATTTAAAAAAGCGAAGGGCAGGAGGGGGCAGGTGGAGGAGTGCAGTCTGGCGGACCCTTCCCGCAGGCACCCACAGACGTGCTCACACCTGTCGATGCGGGTGCACAGGAAGCCAAACCCACTCAGTGGGTTACACTCAGGAGCGCCTGACAGGCTCCCGAGGGGGCCTCAGCCTGCAGCCCACCTGCTGGGCAGAGACATTCAGAGCAAGACTCAGGGCCTCCTGTCAGCTCCCTGCGCAGCAGGACGCCCAATCAAAGCCTCGCTCGTCAGAAAATTCCTTGGGAATCCTGAGCAAGGTCGCCACTGACATCAAGTGCACATTCACAGATAGTTCCCACCCCCAGGGCTGCGAAACCCATAGCCTTGGCTTGATGGGGGTGGGGGGAACACAGCCAGCAGAGCCACTGTGGGGGGAGACAGGACACAGAACCGGGTTCTGGTGACCCCAGCAGACGCTCTGAACAGCCACCCCCACTGCACAGAGAGGGAGGCCAGAGGGGCTACCACTCTCCCCTGCCCCGTAACTCCTCTGCCCCGGGCAGTCAAATGGGCAGGCCTGGGCTGACCCTCCTTCCACTGGCTGCCCAGTGAGGTCACCCCGAGGCCAGGCCCTGCCACAGGACACCATGTGAGCTCACCGGGGTCACTGTGGACAGCTGGCTGGGCTGAGTTCATCCGCACTGCCATGATCTCTGGGCCATGCGTCAGGGACATTGAACGTTCCGGGACAGGATTCGGGTCAGCACTGATAAGATCCATGGAACCAGCGCCGGAGCCAGGCAGCTCACAGGGCCGTGCCCCCACCCCAGCCTGGGCAGCTCTCCCCTCCTCCCCACCCTACCCAGGGCACCAGACCTGGCATAAGATCAGAGAGCCGCATTCTATGACCCTGTGTGCAGCCCCCAGTGGCTCAGGCCTGGCTGGCTGGGGGTGCCCAGGCTTTAGCCCTGCTGGGGGCCCCTGAGCTGTTCCAGACTCCGCTCATTTCAAAGGGGTACCCAACCTTTTGGCATCTCTGGGCCACACTGGAAGAAGAAGAGTTGTCCTGGGCCACACATTAAATACACAAACACTAGCCCAGGCTCATGAGGCTCAGTGGATTGAGTGCCAGCCTGTGAGCCAAAAGGTGGCCAGTTTGATTCCCAGTCAGGGCACATGCCTGGGTTGTGGGCCAGGTCCCCTAGGTAGGGGAAGATGAGAGGCAGCCAATCAATATATTTCTTTCTTCCTCCCCCCACTTTCTCTCTAAAAATAAATAAACAAAATCTAAAAAAAGAAAGGTTTAAAGTAAGTTTAAAATTTTGTGTTGGGCCACATTCATAACCACCCTAAGCCACATACAGCCTGCAGGCTGTGAGTTGGAAACCCCTTATTAAGAGCACCCCTAAACTCCCTCCCCAACCTTTGCCAAGCACTGGGAGCAGAGCTGTGAGCAAGATGGCCTGGCCCTGGCCTCTGCTTGGACACGCAGGGTGGGTCCCAGAGGGCCTCCTGGAAGAGCAGGGCTAGCAGGATGGGCTTGAAGAAAATGAAGGGGCAGGAGGGTGGGCTTGTCCACAAGATCTGGGCCAAGGACATCACAGGGCAGTGGGGACAACAACAGCAAAGGCCGAGCTGGGTGTCTAAGGGACAGAAAAAGCCAGTGAGGGAGGGTGGTGGGTGTTGCCTAGGAGGGTGGGCCTGGCAGACCCGGGCAAGGGCGGGGAGCAGAGGAGGCACTCCCAGCAGGCTGTGCTTCAGACGGTCCCTGCCGGCCACCTGAGATAAGAGCAGCGGTTGGCCAAGTGTGGTCCTGGCAGCAGCCCTGAGAACACGGAGAAATGCAGGTTCTTGGGTACCCTGCAGAGTCTGGAGCCCTGGGGTGGGGTGCAGAGCCCCTGGGGATCGCCGGGACCTCTCAGCTGCTCCCACACCCAGGGGCTCAGAGGAGAAAGCGGGCTGGGGGTGTGGGAAAGGAGACTCCCGCTATTGGTCCTCTGGCAGCAGGCGGCCTGGGGGAGGCTCCGCCAGAACTCTCGAATGGGACACCGGCTCACCTTTGCTCAGCCCAGCCGAGTTACATAACACGCTTTCCTTACTCAACCCCAGAACATTTTTTTCCCAGAGAACACCTGTCAAACCCTGAGCACCAACAAACACTACTTCAGTTGCACTTTGGCTGTTTCCTTTTGCCCCGTCCCCCCACAACTCCCCCACCAAACTATGCCTGGCATGAAGTGACCCATGAGCTGCCCTTTGATAAGTGCACAAATCTCTAAGCGCACAGAATAGTGCCCCTGACTGGACTGGGCAGATCTACAAACCCACCGACCTTTCCTGGGGTTTGTAGGGGGACAGCCTCACTCCTGGACAGCCCTGGGACACCCCCCACCCCCAGGGGTCTGCGAGGATCAGGAACAGGAAGGGGAGGCAGGGCTGGCTTTGCTCTTTCTGAAACACTGACCATCTCTGGTGCTGAGCACCCACCGTGCCCAAGCCTGTGGCGGAGTCACAGGCAGCTTCTCCAGAAGGTTCTTTGTGCTTGGAGGTTTGGGTGAATCAGTCCTGCTGTCCCCGCCTCCAAGCCGGCAGCCCCTCCTCTGGCCCTGCAGCAGACCACTGCACATCAGGCCTGGCTCAGGGCCCTCATGGAGGCCTCAGGCACAGCTGAGCTGTCCTTCCCTCCAAGAAAACTTTGCTGGGGGCCTATTCATTTGCAAGAGGCACGCAGCCATGAAGTGGAACAGAGACTCGGGGCCAATGGCCCTGCTCCAAGGAGTTCCGGGAACCAGGAAGTGCCAGACAGGCCACGCAGGATTGTAGCTGTCCCCATGATGAGTGCCAGGGGACGCTTGGAGCCACCAGATCCATTTCCTCCCCACCCCCTCATTGAACAGGTGGCAAATCTGAGGACCTGAAGAAAGGGAGTGTGACAGTCACTCGCTGGGGGCCCCCTGGGTCTCCGCTGGTTGGTGGGGAGTTTTCCCGAGGAATACAGAGCCGAGGGGCCAGCCATGAGCAGCACGGCCACCGAGCAGCCACCTGAGGGAGGGGCAGTCAGGGCTCAGGCCAGTCCCGACCTCATCAGGGATGCAGGCGGGGGAAGGCACGGTGAGGCCTCACCTTAGGAAGGTAGTGAGCACTTTTTTTTGGGGGGGAAGGAGTGGCAGTAAGGGTGAGGGGTGATCCAGAGTACCCAGTCCTGGGACCCTGCACTGCTCAATACTTGTGGACATGACTCCGTGTGTGACAACGCCACAGCCATGGTGCACGCGGCTGTCCTTGTGGGTCTGCCTGTGATGATGTGACTTGGCAGCTACGTGTGGCTGTTAGTATGTGTTGCTGTCCCTCTGATGACAGTGGCTGGGCACGAGGGGGTGGTAGTGACTCCGGCACCTATGGTCCTAGGACCACATGCCAAGATATATCTGGTGCCTGCACCTACGAAGGTGGCCAGCAGGCTGGTCTGGCAGAAACCAGGCCCTGAGAAGACTTAACTGTCATGTCAGAGCTGTCAGCAGCTTTGTGCCTGAAAGGCATGGGCAGGGTTTGGAAAAATTATTTTCTAAGAGTAGTCACCTGGATCCAGCATGGGGGCCTCCTGCTGCACAGCCATGGTCGTCTTCCCACATGCTGGCCATGCTTGGGGCGGCAGGAGGGCCAGGAGAGGGGTATGCAAGACTTGCCCCCCTGTGGCCTTTCCAAAGCCCCCACCCCAGCTCAGCTCCACAGGCCTCGGTGGGATTCTGGCTGCATGCACAGTTCACAGACCGGGGCCGGGATCAGAGATGGCAGCCCCAGGGTGGGCACGGACAGAGGCATGGAGGAGGGTATACACGTCCCTGGGAGGGCCCGTGTGAGCCTGAACGTGGATGAGGGGAGGGGCCGTGGCAGGGTGTGGAGGGGCTGGGGCAGGCCATGGCAGGGTGCTGGGGACCGGGGCACTCACAGATCTCCCTAGGGCGGGCTCCCACAGGGGCCCAGGCAACCAGGTGCCCAGCAAGTGACCTCGCTTGGACTCCCTGCCCAGCTCCGGGCTGTGTGCTAACTGCTTCCCCCTTTCCACACCTGCCCCTTTGCTGACACAACCTGCCCACAATCAGCCTCATCGCTCGGCCTGAGAACCCTCGACATGCACAAGTTTGCAGGGCCCAGAGTACCTGCGTGCATTCACCTGCCGGATGCACACGTTCATTCACTCACGCTCACACTGCTCGCTTATTCCTTCGTCCTTTCCTCCCACAAACGCTCACTGAGCACCTCTGCTGAGCTGCCAGCCCTGCTGACCCCCCAGCCCCCCAGGTCAGAGCAAGGAGGGCAAAGTCCCAACGGATCTCCATGTGGGTGCCTCAGAAAAGAGGAACCCAGCAGCTGGGTGGGCTGGTGGCCGTTAGCGGGAGGGAAGCTCTGATCTGCTGTCACAACCAGCCCACTGCACACAGCCAGATAGGCTCGGGAGGTTAGGCAAAGGTCATGGCTGCCCCCCCACTGCCCGCCTGGGTCTGGCACAGTTCCCCTGCCTGAACCCCAGGGTCGGCCTCAGCTGGGGCTGAGCCCCAAGGCTTCAGAGCTGACCCCCAATCCCAAACCCATACAGCTGGTCCCTTTCGGCTGGCTCTCAGGGCCCCTCAGCTCCACCCAGACCACCGTGCTGCCCTTCACGCCCCTTCCCACCAGCTACACCAGCATCTGTGACCTTGGAGAGGGCTTGGAGGGCTTCTGGCTACTCCCCACCCCCCTCCTCAGGGTCCTTGAAGGCCTGGAGAACCCAGAGCCCGTCTTCTGGGTACTGTCCCTTTCCTCCACCTTGTCACCCAGGCCACCTCACTCATGGACACATCCATGAGTATGATGGACACATCCAAGACCTCCTTGGTGCTGGGTGTGATGTTTTGGCATTAAGTACAAAGATCAAAGAGCAAACAAGGGGGGGGGTGTTTTCTGAGAGTGGCGCTGAACGCACGGTGGGGGTCTGCAGAAGCGCCGAGTGAGCAGGTGGACTCGAAACCATCTGGGCTGAGGCCAGGGCCCAGGGGCTGCTCTGCATGCCCCGTGAGACATGCTACTCACACTCTTACGGTGTACATACATTATCTATTCAAACCAATGTTTTTCTTACTTAAAAAAAAAAAACAGTAAGAATTCAAAGTGCTCACACAAAAACCTGGATGTGAGGCTTTTCTTGAAAAATGGGAAGAAGGCCTGGCCACACTGGCTTATGTGCTGGGGATGACAATGACCAGAGCTGAGACGTGGCTGCCCCTCAGCCCAGGGGCCCCAGGGCACCTGCTGCCCTTCACCTTCCGGCCTCCGAGGGCCTCTGGGCTGCAGGGACTAGCCTGCTAGGTGTGCAGGGTGGGGAGTGGGGCAGAGGAAGCCTCCCTGGTGGAGGGGAGGCTGTGTAGCCGAGCTCCTGGCTGACTGCACCAGTGAAGACTCTGAAGCCCCCCCTCAGGGCCCTGACAGCTCTAGGGCCTGGTAATGTGGCAGTGTCACAAGCCTGCTAGTGTTGCATAAGCACCTGTTAACTCAGTACCGGTGGAGGCCAGCAGCATTTCTGGCCTCACCTCCCCCACCCCACCCCTGGTGTGGCTTAAGAGCCTTAGACCTAAAGGGGTCGCCTGGAGAGGGGAGCCACTGGGGCCCCCTGGGTACCCAGACCTGAGGGTCTTGGCAAGGAGGCGGGTGACAGGGTGAGGACCGGTGAGAGGGGAGGGAGGGCAGTCCTGCTTGGACCCTGACCCAGCTCTGAATCCTGGGACAAGTTCCTTGCAAGCCTCAGTTCCTGCACCCGCAGCCCCACACTGCGTGACTGCCCCAAGCACAGGGACAGTGTCTCAGTGTGTCCCCACATCAGCCTCCTGAGTGCAGAGTGACCAGTCAGCGTTCTGCCGAGAACCAGAACCAGCTTTTCAGCATTATTGTAGGAACTGGCTCCTGTGACTGTGGAGGCTGGTAACTGAGGCCTGGAGGCCAGGACCTCAGGCAGAACTCGGTCTCAGCGTCTGGGGAAGTCCCTCTGAGGAAACTGTTTTCACCCTGAAGGCCTCCAGCTGGCCAGCAGCACGGGGCTGCCCACGGTGCCGAGGACAAGCTCCTTTGCCAACTGTGAACTGTGGATGTTAATCATGTACTAATTTCCTGCACGGCAACCGCTGGTGTCTGACCCAGCGAGGGACAAGCCCCATCCATCCCTCCGTGAGCTTGCCAAGTTGACACGCAGCAGAAAGTGTGACCATCACAGAAAGTGTTGCTCCTTTTTTGTACAAGAGGAAAGTGGAGCCCAGAGAGGCTGTGCCCACTGTTCAAGCCGAGCATGAACACAAGGCGGAGAGCCACTTCGAGGCGCAGCGAGAGATCCACAAGAGCACCCCAGTTTCTGGCCCCTGCCTGGGGCTGTGGCTACGGAGCCACCACCAATGCTGGGAAAGAACAACGGGGCTATGGGCGCTGGAGGAGCAGGCAGAGAAGGCCTGCTCCCCACCTGGAGTGCAGGGTAGAAACTCAGTGCCCAGGGCCCCCTCTCTTCTTTCCAGGGGCTCCCAAGGACAGAAGGAGAAGGGGAGAAGGAGGCCTCCACCAGCCCAGGTGCAGGGGACAGAGAGGAGCAGTGTCCACCAGTGTGTCAGGGAGGTCACAAGGACCCTCCTGAGGCCGTGGTTGGCTGCCCAAGGGGTTCCTGAAAGTGGGTGACTTCCACTAAGGTGGGCTGGCTGACTCCTTGGTGGGCGCAGCCGCTGCCTTCCCGGAAGTGGAGGACGACTTCCGCTGTGACCCAAAACCCTACACGCAGCCCCAGCCTCACTTCTGCTAGCTGCCTCCATCACCGTTGGAGGCACAATGGACTGGAAGGCAGAGGGGAGCCACGTGTTACCCTCGCGGTGTGACCTTGGGGGAGTTGCTTCATTGTTCTGAACCTCTGTCCCACACATAGACTAGTCACCACGCTGGCCTGCTGCTCTGAGGGCCAAGGTCACATACGTAACACAGTGCCAGGCCAAACATCTGGACTGAGTGGGTATTGCTGCTGTGATGCTCGTGGTACGCCCTCCCTGGCTGCCTTTTTGCCCCATCCACTGGGCACCAGGCACCAAATCCCTGAGCCTCACTCACTCTCTCTCCCCACCTCCCCTTTGCTCCGGCTCCCCCTCTGGGCAGAAGGGGTGCCCGGCAGGCCTTTAAAAATGCCTCTGGGACCAGGGAGAAGTGAAGGCCCTCACCCTAGTTGAGAGTCACATCATGGGTAGCAGCTGGGACTCGGCTAGCCCAAGGCCAAAGCCACGTGGAGCTTCAGCAGCACAGGTTGGAGGTTCGGTCCATCTTCAAAACAGTCCGGTATTCCCTCAGGCCTCCTTGAGGGGACGGCAGCAGGACTTCCTGCACGGCTGATGGAGGGGGAAACTGAGGCCCAGAAGAGAGCAGTGAGCTCGCTCACAGTCCCCCAGCTACCTGACTGGCAGAGAGGGGTGCTGCTAAACCCAGGGTGGGAGAGGGTGGCGTTCTGGGGCTGGGGTTGACATTTTCCTCCTGCCTTGACCACTGGACTGGTGCTGTGTGCAGGAGGAGCTCCTGACGGTGTGGATGACGCAGACTTCAGGCAGGGGCGGGGGCGGTGGAGGGGAGGGAGGAGGTCAGGCCCAGTGTCATCCCAGAAGGGGGCTTGGCCATGCATGACCTCAGCAGCTTGGCCTTCGTGGCCCAGGGCCAGACTGATAAGATGGGTGTGTACTGCAGCTTCCAGGGGGAGACAGCTCAGGAGTGAGGAGGAGAAAAGGGAGGGAGGGCTGGAGGGAAGGAAGGAAAAAGAAGGCAGGGGAGGGGAGAAGGCAGCCTGAGTAAAGCCAGCCCATGATCACAACTCCGCTGGGACGGGGCCACCTGGACGCAACAAGGTAGAGGCGAAAACAGAGGCTTAGGGCACAAGGCAACATGCCCCAGTCAGAGAGGCGCAGAGCCCGGGTTACAACTCATGGCTTTAGTCCTCGGCCCTCGAGGTCTCCAAGTGGAAACCACTTTCTCAATATGTAACCCCAGGATACTCCACCCCATGTTACCAGGACAGTGGCCTGGCTAAAACGCAGACTCCTGGGTGGGCCTCTGAGGGGTGTGGCCCGGTCCCTGAGTAGGCACTTTCACTGGTGCCCCAGTGGTGGGTGGTCTTGAGCCCTGACCCTGGGAAGCTCTGGGGCTCTTCTGTGGCCTTTCTAGCTGACCTCCTGGCCTGCAGTCCCCGCTGCAGCCCAGCCATTGGGGCTGACTCATAGCTCGCACTGCCCTCGGGACAGGCCGGGGGCTTTCCCACTGCAGGTTCCCACTGCTCCCCCCTCTGAAGCCTTCCTGGCAGTTGCAACCCCCCTCCTTCAGCGTCTGTTGGAGTAATAGCCTCCTCCTCAACCTGGAATTATTTACAACATCCGATTTCATGGGCCCTCCCTGCGAGTCTGCTTTGTTTCCCAACCTTTCCCTCTATTAAACAGGAAACTCCCAGAGGGCTGGAGACTTGTCGGTTTAAACAATGAGCCTCTGAAATCCATGACTTCACCTGATCCTCCTGCCGACCTCAAGTGCCAGGGCTGGGGGAGCCTGACGGCAAGGAAACCCAGCCTCCGAGGACGGAGGCCTGGCAGAGGCCAAGCCAGAGTCAGTGCTGGGCTGGAACCTCATCACGTCCAGCTCCACTGGCCAGTTCTGTGCTGCTTTGCCTCGGATGCTGCCACCAGCCCCGTGAGGCAGGCAGGACGGGGGTCCGATCCCATTGCTCAGGTAAGGAAGGTGAGGCCCAGAGATGGGCAAAGCATTCAACACCATCTTTACCCTGTTTCCACTTCTACATGTACTTGGGTCTGAGTTCAAGTGCAGACCTTTTCTCTGGACTCCCTCCAACTGATGGGCACTGCCCAGGGCCCCTCAACAGGAAGGGGCAGAGCTGGGCCTTGGACTCCCAGGCCAAAGCCTTCATCAGGGCCCGTGGACTGGCCCCAGTGCCTCTCTGGCCCCAGATGCCTTCTCTGAAAGACTCACTGTTGGCTGGAGACTCAGAGAAGGGATTGGGAAATGTGCCTGGACACAACCTGGTGGCTGTCACTCTGGACCCTGTCCCTCTTATTACTGCCCAGCTGAGGAAGGGGCAACCTGGATAGCTCTTTCTCTGAGAGTGGAGGAGGGCAGCCCTGAGCCTGGCACAGGCCCACACCAAGCCAGCCTCAGTTCAGCTGGGAAGGGAGCACAGCAAGGCAGCATTCCTGAGAGGGATTTGCCAAGCTTTGCCTTGCAGGTGCGGTCTCAGGGACGCTCAACTTTGGAATGGGGTCTGCACCACCCAGCCGGTGCCCAGGGGGGCCCTCAAGGAACTTTGAACAGCCCACAGTGAAAAATAAAAATAATAACTAATCTGTGTCAAACCCTAACAGTGTCAGGCTCTGTGTTTCCCAGGCCCCTGGCGCCCCCTGAGCACAGGTGCTCAGAGCTGTGGGCTGTGCACGTTCTGTCCAGCTCTGATCTTTCTCTGCATCAGGTTAAGCCCCTTCATCTCAGTCCAGGAAGTGCCACCGCTGGGTCTCCTTTCGTTTCTGTGCCTCCTCCTTCTCCCCCTCACTGCGAGGTCCCCCCTCCAGTGCCCTGCACAGCACCCGGGACCACTCCACCCTCGGGCAAGCCAGCCGGCAAGTGAAAGCAAGCTGGCTGGGGTAGACTCCGGTGCCAACCTGAGTCCCAGTCCCCGGCTTCACAGCCCTCTAACCCCTCGCAAACCCCAGCGGCACTGGCCCTCCGACTCTGCCCTTTTGTGGCTGGCGGTGGGGGCAAGGCTCTGAAGCCTAGAGCAATCGCCGGGAAAGCCTCGAGGGCGTGCAGGAAGTTGTCCCCCTTCCTTCCGGCCCACGACCCGAGGGACCCGGGGGACCCGAGAGACCCGGGGGACCCGGGGGACCCGGGGCCGACCTGACCCACGGGTGCCGCCTCGGCGGTCTGCTCCCCGGCCGCTGCGCGGCGCGCCTGCGCGAAGGCAGCCTGCGCCCATGGCGCATGCGCAGCTGGCCCTTCCTGCTCTATATTAGTCCGACAGCGTCCGCGGCCGGACGGTTCTTGTGGACAAGGGCAACGGTCTGATACGAGTCGTCGGCTTGGACACTCTCCGCCACCGCCGCCACCGCTTCCTCAGAGTGACCGGCGCAGGTGAGAGCCCGCGCTCTGGGGCCCCGCGTGCCCTACCAGCCCGCGCTGACCCCGCTTCCCGGGTCCCTGGGGCCCCATCCCCCACCGCCCCGGTCACCTGCCGCCCTGGGTTCAATGTACTTTTCCCAGACCTTCGGCCTATTCGGTCGTGTCCCGACCTTCCCCGGTAACTGACAGTGAAAAATAAAAATAATAACTAATCTGTGTCAAACCATAACAGTGTCAGGGTCTGTGTTTCCCAGGCCCCTGGCGGATTCCCTTCTCATACCCCCCACCTGGTTATTCCCGAGCCCTCGACCCAAGTAACCTCTGACCTCCCCCTGCCCTGGACCACCGCCTCGCGCCAGGTCCCCGAGGGCGCGTCCCCTCTCCTCTTCGGTCTCCTTTTCTCAGCGGTGCCCAGCGCCTGGGGAAGGCCTGCCTCAGGGACCCAGGGCCGGCTGGGTGCCGCCCCCGGGTCTGGGAGAGTGGCGAATCCCGAAGAGCCCTCTCTGCCTGCGTGGTCTTCCCTAGCTTCCCTTCATCACTTGGGTGTGGCCTGAGGTGTCCTGTCTGCTCCGGGCGCGTCTTCCCGGAGAAGCCTCTCTCCTCCCAAACCTGTTCCTGACTTGTCCCTCATCGTCCCACCCCTTGTGTGTTAAGCAGTGTCTGCTCCATTGGGTAGAGTTGCTTTGTAGGTGCTTTGATAGAGTGGGGACCTGGGCAGAGTGTGGCCACTGCTCCTCAGCACTGTTCCCTGTCCACACTGCGCTTTGACATCTGTGAGTGAGGCTGACTGGTACCCCAGAGGACCCTGGCTGTGAACTGCAGACGATGCCTGAACCCAGTGACCTTGCAGTAGTGTTCGAGTGATTATTAACAAGCGCTGACATCACTCCTCTTTCTCCAGGATCAGTGCACCTCCCGGACATGGAGACAGTCGTTCGCCGCTGCCCGTTCTTGTCTCGCGTGCCTCAGGCCTTTCTGCAGAAGGCAGGCAAATCACTGTTGATCTATGCACAGAACTGCCCCAAGATGATGGGAGTTGGGGCCGCACCGGCCCCCCGGGCCCTGTCCACCTCAGCAGTGCACTGCCAGCAGGTCCGGGAAACCCCTCCGGCCAGTGAGAGTGAGTGTCCTTAGCAAGAAAGCAGGGTTCAAGTTCGTTCCTAGACTGGAAGCAGCCCTGGTCCACAGTGGTGATGAGGGGCCTGCCAACCAGGGGGTGATGGTGCCGGGCTCAGTTCTTGGTGTGGATTATCTCATGTAATTGTCGCCCTAACCTCACCAGGTTGGCTCTTGAGGTTTCCCACCTGTAAAGGTGGAACGGTGGCCGGTGTTCCGGGCAAAGGGGTTTTGGAGCGCTAGTCAGTGTCTTGCTCCTGGGGGTATGCAGTGGGCGTCTTCTGTTCCAGCCTCTCCTTCCTGAAGGGTTTGGCCCCCTGGGTTTTTGTGTTTTTTTTTTTTTTTTTATAGACTATTTTAGAGTTGTTGAGGTTCATAGCAAAATTGAGGGGAGGCTTTTGGGTTTTACAGTTGCAATATTTTTTTTCTGTTTTGTCTCTTAAAATTGGTTTTTGAAAGGCTTTATTTATTTTTAGAGAGGAGAAGGGAAGGAGAAATAGAGGGAGAGAAACATCAATATGCTAGAAATCCATCTAGAGATACATGGATCGGTTGCTTCCTGCCCACCCCCAACTTGGGACCAGCCCACCACCCAGGCATGTGCCCTAAATGGGAATCGAACTAGCGACTTCTTGATTCGCAGGCTGGTACTCAATCCACTGAAGCCACACCACCCAGGGCTAAATTTTTTTTTATTGTTGTGGTAAAATGTATGTAACAAAACCTACCATCTCAATCACTTTTTTTTAGTTTTTCAAATTTTTTTACTCTTTCAGTTTTTTAAAAAGTTTTGTTGTCAATTATTTGTAAGTGCACAGCTCAGAGGCAGTAAGTAATTCACATTGTTGCCCAGCCGCCCACGCCTCACCTCCAGAGCTCTTTTCATCTCGCAAAGCTGGGACCAGCTGAGACTCTGTCCCCATTAAACTCGAACTCCCTGTTCCTTCCTCCACCCCCTCCCTGCTCCGTGCTCCTTTCTGTCTCTGTGGATTCGACTACTCTGGAACCTCATGTGGGTGGGATCACACAGAATTTGTTAGAGTAGGATTCTCTAACGTGTGTCTTGTTATTTCATATGCAGTTTTTTACATCTTGTTTGTAATGAAGAGATCAGAGTTGGATTCCGTCTTGGCCTGGCTCTGCCAGGAGAGGGTGCGGCTTTTCAGACCTCACTTAATCCCAGAGAACGCTGCTGCTCACAGGCCGGGCTAGGTGTGCGCTGGGCGTGGGTGTATGAGGAGGAAGTGTCTTTTTCTTCACAAAGGATTTCGTCCTTTGTAGGATTTTTTTTTATCTTGATATTTGTTCAGGAGTCATTTTTCACTGAACAATCAAAACCCTCTTGTACGACGTGCCCCTCGCCCTGGAGGAGTGGTTGCGCCACAGGCTGCGTCCGCCCCCAGACGGCACTCGCGGATTCCACTGGCCTCGGCTGGTGCTTATGGTGAAAACAAGCATCTGCTGAATGAGAAAATCGCTTTTTAAACTCGTACATAGGGAAAAAAGATAATGTACCCACACGTGTGCAATCGTTACGTTTTTCTAGATTGATTTTAGAGAGGGAGAGGGAGGGGAAGAGAGAGAGAAAGATCATTCTGCTTATTCATGCACTCGTTGCCTGCTTCTTGCAGCTGCCCTGACCGGGGATGGGACCCACAGCCGTGGTGTATTGGGACGATGCCCTAACCAAATGGGCTACCTGGCCAGGGCTTGGCATGGTTATATTTTGAATGATTGAACTGTTTCTTTTTGTAGACTTCCTACATTGAGTATTACATATAATGAGTGAAGTGAATGTCAAAGCAATGCTTTTACTTTACTGATTTTTTTAATCCTCACCCAAGGGTGTGTTTTATTGGCTTGAGAGAGATAGGGAAACATCAGTTTGTTTCTGCACTTAATCGTGCATTCGTTGGTTGCCTCCAATGTGTGCCCTGATCGGGGATCGAACGCACAGCCTTTCGATACCTGGGAAGACAGTCCAGCCAGCTGAGTCAGCCAACCAGGGCAGAGGAATTTAAGTGGATTGCGACATATTACCCAGGTTGTAGGAGAGGCTGGCCTGTGACTCACAGGACCGCTCCAGAATGAGAAGGACTTTTCTAGAAGAAAGGAGTGGTTTTGCTCATGGGAGAGCGAGTCAGTGTCACAAGAAGCCCACGGTGTGCGTCAGCGGGCTGGGATGCACTGACATGAGGAAGTCCTGACAGGCGAGGTGTGCGTCTGTGACGTACGCACAACTTGGATTCTCTCCGATGACCTTACCCTTGGCCTAATTTCTTTTGTTAAGAAGAAAACCAGTAGTGTATGTGTTCAGAAATAGCAAGCTTCTGTGCCAAGAATCTGTTTAGAGCCCTGACCAGTGTGGCTCAGTTGGTGAGGCGTTGTGGGTTCGATTGCTGGTCCGGGAACATGCCTGGGTTGCAGGTTCAGTCCCCAGTTGGGGTGCACTCGAGAGGCAACAATGGATGTCTCTCTCCCTCCCTTCCCTTCTCTCTAAAAAGAAACTAAAATCTGAAAAAAAAAAAACACCCCACAAACCAGCAAAGAATCTGCTTAGACACTATTAGCAGAGGAGAAATTGCAGGAGCAATTCCAGCGACCCCCAGGAGTGTTCTCACGAACGGTGCCACGTGTGCTGGGGGGTGGGGGGGGTGACGGAAATGGACCAGTTCGGGAGCCCCAGGGCGGTGTGCAGCGAGAAAAGGCCACCTCCCGTGTGTGAGGGTGAGAAATACCAGGTGCTGAAGAGGCAGCTGGCCTGTGCCAGTTGCTCCTTGAGGCGGGGAGCAAACTGCTCCGTTAGCAGAACCCAATTTGAATCCATTTGTGCCTGGATGGTGGGGTGGAGTAAGTATCAAATTTGGGGCCTTCAGAGAGAGAAACAGGTGGTTTTCTGGGCGGTGCACTGCCAGGTCTGGCGCTTCAGTTTTCCCTTTACCCCGCAGAGGACAAAACGGCAAACGCTGAGGTGCAGCCAGCCCCATGTGGATCCCGGCAGGCTCTGGATGGCATGCCGCGTCCCGCCGGACACCCGTCCACAGCCACGGGCCAGGGTGCCGCCAGCAAGTGCCCCTTCCTGGCGGCCCAGATGAGCCAGCGGGGTAGCAGCGTGGTCCGCAAAGCCAGCCTTGCGCTGCAGGAAGACGTGCAGGAGATGCGTGCCGTGAGGGCAGGTAACTCGGCCGGGTCCCGGGAGCGGAAGACTTCCTCTTGGCTCTTGTGGACCCCACAAGTATCCACAAGCTGTTATTAGGGCAGCATTTGGGTAAACATCTTCCTCTCTTGGAGCCAAGGAGGCAGGTCATCAGACAGACATTGGGAGGACCTTGTTGTGCAATGGGGACTTTCTCTCTGCTGTGGGTGTAGGAGGTGGCCAGCCTTTCCAGTAACTGCCTGGTTTCTGAAAACACCCTCTGGGCATAAGCCAGCCCCGGACTCTGCCGGCCAGGCACAGCTCCCCTTTGTGCCCCTCCTGTCATCGGGTGGGGCAGAAGGGAAAAGGTGGTACCCTGCATTGAGTGACGGTCCTGGGACTTCCCAGCACGTGTCTCACTGATGGTTATGAAGGGCAGCCTTAACCCAGCGCGGCTGTCCCCATGGACACCCAAGGTCCCTGAGGAACACCACTAGCAGGAATGATGCATTTGGCTGGAATTGTTTTCTGTGATGAAAACTGAGATTAGGACTGGGAGTGGGGTGGGTTGGGCTGGGGAAGGCTTGCCCACCTGCTGGAGAGCTTCAGACGTCAGTGTTCATTAAAGCTGGCTGGGGGCCCTGGCTCTGGCCACCCAGTCACTAAACGGGAGGGAGAGAAGCTTCCCACACTCAGGTACAGCTGACTGAGGTCCTAGTGGGCTTCGCCAGCATTTGTGACAACGAGCCCAGAAGGCCCTGTGAACTCAGAAAAGAACGTGGGTCTCCTTTGTCCCCTATGACTTGCGTTGCAGAGGTTGCCCAGACCTCAGTGAACCCCAGTGTGATTAGTGTGAAGACTGATGCAGGGGAGCCGAGCAGTTTGATGAAGAACTTCCAGGACCTCATGCGAAAGCAGAGACCGGAAAGGGTGTCCCACCTGCTTCAGGATAACTTGCCAAAGTGTAAGTCCCACTGCCATTCGCCTGATGAGAAGAGAGTGTAGAACTTAAACATGCATCAGATTGAACATCAAGTTGGATGGGGGATGTGGGTTAAAGGGCACGTCCCTTGCTCGGCGCCAGCAGGTGCCCTGGGCGGGCTGCACACAAGCCCCGCTGGTTCCCCGCCTTCTCTCCCCTAACACCCGGCGCTGGGCGCTGCGGCGACCTCTCGACATCCCCAGTCTCGGGATGAGGACATGCAGTGACTCTGCCCGGAATCTCCCTGTTGCGGAGCGACTGAGCTGGGGTGGGGACCCAGGTCTTTCGCCAAAGCCCAGATGTGCGTCTAACCATCCGGCTGTGCTGTGTTTTGTTTTGTCTTTCAGCTGTTGCCACTTTCCAGTATGACCGCTTCTTTGAGAAGAAGATCGATGAGAAGAAGAACGACCACACCTACCGAGTGTTCAAGACCGTGAACCGCAGGGCGCACCTGTTCCCCATGGCGGACGACTACTCCGACTCCCTCGCCAGCAAGAAGCAGGTGTCGGTCTGGTGCAGCAACGACTACCTGGGCATGAGCCGCCACCCACGCGTGTGTGGGGCAGTCATGTAAGTGGCCCCTGGCTGTCAGACTCCGCTGGCGGTTTTCGGCAGGATGTGGGGGACGGGCAGGGACTGGATCCGTTGGGGGGATGGGGGTTCTGTAGCTAGAGCAAAGTACTGTCCGTAGCCTGGAAAGATGGCTGCAGGCGACTTTTAAAGAAACCTAATGTGCCAGCAGTTGGTGGGGCCCAAGGTTCGAGTTTGTGGGTGCATCGCATGCCTGTGTGTCCGCTTCCCACCACTCGGGAGTGAGCGAGTGAGCTTTTAATGCCAGGCAGCCTCAACCATGGCTGCAGGTGGAGAGACGCAAGTCCGGCAGCGCCCGGGGGTGGGGGAGAGGGGGGAGGCTGCTTCGGATCGATGCCAAGGGGGGTGGGAGATCGCCCCCTTCGTGCCCTGCAGGGGAGGGTTGCTCGCCGAACTCCCCAAGGAGGCATGAAGAAGAGATCCCCGTCTGGGGCGTAGTGATGTGTCTGCCCTGACGTCACGTGGCTGGTTGGCAGAGGCTTCGGGTGGCCGCCATCCAGGATGTCCCTCAGGAGACAGGTGTCGTGTCAGTGGAGAGGATGTTTGCCAGAGGAAAGAAGCCTGAGCGCCTTAACACAGCTAGTACTGAGTACTCGAGTCTCTGCTAAATGAGCCCTGGACGGGCCCTGGCGGCATCGTCACTGGCGTTGCGACCCCTCCCTTCTCTGAAGACGAAGGTGGTTGAAAGTTCCGGCCACAGACTGCACAGCGCCTGAGGCCTGGACCACCCGAAGTCTCGGTCTCCCGGATCCTGGGGGCGGGGTGGTTCGCACGGAGTTCACACAGTGCGTGCAGGAAGCTTAGGTCCTCTCCGCCTTTCTCTCAGGGACACTCTGAAGCAGCACGGGGCTGGAGCCGGCGGCACCAGGAACATCTCTGGGACTAGCAAGTTCCACGTGGACCTGGAGCGGGAGCTGGCCGACCTGCATGGGAAGGATGCGGCCCTCTTGTTCTCTTCCTGCTTCGTGGCCAACGACTCCACCCTCTTCACTCTGGCCAGGATGCTGCCAGGTAGGGGCCTGCGCCGGGGGCCGGGGGCAGTAGCCCCAGCTTCTCTCACCCGTGGTCAGCTGCGGTCCAGAAGCAACACTCAGGAAACGCCAGAAAGAAACAACTCACATTTTGAATTGCGCACTGTTCTGAGTTGTGGGATGCAATCTCGCAAGCCTCGCTCCATCTCCCACGGGATGTGACTCACCCCTGTGTCCCGAGTCTCCCCTGTGGGCCCACCAGTCACTCAGTCGCTGTCTCGGTCACCAGATGGCCTGTGGGGACCCTGCAGTGCCTGTGCCCTTACTAGCGATGGCCCCGAGCGCTGGAGAGGGACGCTGGCCCCTGCGCCAGGCCACAGGGAAGCAGTAGGTTCTTCCTTTGAGTGAGAAAGTACAAGTTCTTAAGAAAAACGATTATGTGCTGAGACAGCGAGACCCACAGGAAGAAGGAATCTTCTGTCTGTGGGGCTGCGTGAGTCGTAACTCAGGCTTCCCCGTAGGGAGGAACGTGTGGGAAAAACACTCTGCAGGGTCGGCACTGTCCGAGGTGGTTCAGGCATCTCCTGGGGTCTTGGACTGGGCCCCCTTTGGAGAACAGGCGTGACGTGAGAGGAATTGCGATAACGAAGGCTTCCAGAAACGCTCAGCAAGCATAGAGGCGTGTCCGGGAGCAGTTGTCCTTGAGCTGCGCTGCGTGCTGCCTTCACGCCCTCAGTCCCAGCGGGATGTGACACCAGAGAAGGGTCACATCGGGAGTGTTAGCCCAGTGGCTGTTGATTTGCTTTGTGTTCTACGAGAGTCCCGTGGAGAGTTCCCCTCATTGCTTGTGGTTACCTTTTCACTGAGTTGGAGTGAGGCGGCCAGATTTGAGAGCAGATGGAGCCCTGGCTGACGTGGCTCAGTGGATTGAGTGCCAGCCTGTGAACCAAAGGGTCACTGGTTCGATTCCTGGTCAGAGCACATGCCTGGCCTGTGGGCCAGGTCCCCAGTAGGGGGTGTGCAAGAGACAACGACCCACTGATGTTTTTCTCTCTCCTTCTCTCTCTGCCTTCCCCTCTCTCTGAAAATAAATAAAATATTTAAAGAGAGAGGGGGAGAGAGAGAGAGTGCGCGCGCAGATGGAGAGCCTGCTGCAGGGCCCAGGCCTACTTGCTGGTCACCTGCCCAGGAGGGTACTGGAGTGCGGTGG
Source organism: Tonatia bakeri (assembly GCA_004024845.1). Taxonomy (NCBI): domain Eukaryota; kingdom Metazoa; phylum Chordata; class Mammalia; order Chiroptera; family Phyllostomidae; genus Tonatia; species Tonatia bakeri. Next base: position 67,660 of record PVIA01004901.1, on the reverse strand, counting down.
CTTTCCCGACGGGGCAAAGGCAGTGACAGCCGTTGTCCCCGACTGTCTAGGAGGCGGTTTGTCTTTGGTGCAGAGGACAGCAAACGCCACCCTTGTCGTTCCAGGCTGTGAGATTTACTCCGACTCCGGGAACCACGCCTCCATGATCCAGGGGATTCGGAACAGCCGCGTGCCGAAGTACGTCTTCCGCCACAACGATGTCGGCCACCTCAGGGAGCTGCTGCAGAGGTCCGACCCCAAGGTCCCCAAGATTGTAGCATTCGAAACCGTCCACTCGATGGATGGTGAGTCCAGAGGGAGGCCCACTTGGAGCCTGGAGTGAACCCTGGGCTTGGCCTCTTCACAAGTGTTTTTGTTTTTGCAGTTTTTTTTCTTTTAATTCTCTGGTAGGATTTTGTAGTTGGTGGACATAGGTAGATTTGGGTAAACGTAGGTTTTCTGTTCTGGTTTCTATTCGGCTCTAAGACTCCGAGACCACCTAGAAACAGGGCGAGTTCATTTTCCCCTCCAGTAAGGGTAAGACTTGGAGTGCGGTCCTGTTGTTCAGCTTTCCCTGCGGCGGAAACTGGCGAGGTGCCCAGCGCTCCAGAGCGGCCCTGTCTCTCCTCCTCAGGGGCGGTGTGCCCGCTGGAGGAGCTGTGTGACGTGGCCCACGAGTTCGGCGCCATCACCTTTGTGGACGAGGTCCACGCCGTGGGGCTGTACGGGGCCCGAGGCGGCGGGATCGGTGATCGGGACGGAGTCATGCCAAAGATGGACATCATTTCTGGAACACTCGGTATGTGTCCTCTGTGCGGTCTGCATGCGACGCTCACTGCACTACCCCAGCGAGGCCGCAGACGCACGGGGCCAGCTGGGGTCAGGTGAGGGTGCAGCAAGCCTGGGCCCGTTTGGGGCGAGGGCTCATGTTCTCAGAGTGGGTGGCTTGGCCCAGCAGAATCCTTGTAGCCTGGAGGCTTGGCTCCCAGAGCCAAAGCCAGTCCCATAGCCTCCACAGCAGCAGTGCCACCTGCGGCCTTTGGGGCCGTTCCCGACAGTGCCGCGCGGGAACTGATCTCCGCACCCGGCCACTTTGTGTCTCCGTGGCTCCTTGTCATTGCGAGGCAGGGTCTTCTGGGGCCGGGCTCGGAGCCATGCTGCCTTCGGGCTGCAGGCTCTGCCTGCGGTGCTCACTCCCCTGTGAACTCGGGCTAGCCGCTCCCCGGTCTGTGCCTCAGGCTCCTCGTGCATGCAGCAGCAGTAGCACCATCTTCCGCTTTTGTGGAGGAAGTGAAGGGATCACGTGGAGACAGCTCCTGCCCACGTTCTCTTGACTGACGGGACCCAAAAGAGATGAAAATGTAGATGGTACAGATTGGGGATTTCATGTCAGTCAGGCAGTCAGAGACCTGCCGAAAGGGTAGGCGGGAAAGAGAGTGTCCTTCAGCATTGGCGAGGGGCGGGCGGACCTGGAGGGCCGGCGCTTCTGGGTCAGGGCCCCCGCCGCCCCCACCGGGAGGAAGCCCTTGCCCACGACAGGTCCTGGCCCTAGTGGCTGTCTTCTTTCAATGAGCTCTCATGACGTGGGCCCTCGTGACATCGTACGGCCATCAGGGATGGAGGAGGCTGGAGAGGAATTTCCTGCCCAGCCCTACACGAGGTCTGGCAAGGTCAATGACAGAGCACGGTGCTGAGGTCTCAGAGGCTCTGGAGTCACCAGTCCTGACACCTGAGATACAGATTACATGAAGGGACTTGATGGGGACTAAAAAATGAGGCTGGTCCTGAACCCACCTGATCAGGTTCTGAGGCTTTGCACTGGTCTCACTAATGCTCATTGTCAGAATTCCGTGCTTGCTTAAGCAGGAGACAGCATGGGCCCCACCAGTTAAGTGGCTCCCTTGGGAGACAGTCCACACTCCAGGGCGACGCTCACAGTGAGAGGTGGTCCCTGGAGTGCGCAGCAGGGAGCTCAGGGCCAGGCCAGTGGGGCTGTAGGGTGGCGCTGCGGGCCCCCTGGGGCCAGATGCCAGTGCAGCAGTGGGCTCCAGGGGAGACCCTTTCACAAGCTTCCTCAGTTCTTCCCTTGCCGAGATGGGGGACGTCCCTTGCCTCCGTCTTAGGGTAGACGAAGGAGGCGGAGAAAAGGACGTGCCCTGAGCCCCTGCGGCACCGCAGGGCTGAGTGGCCACTGCGTCCTGAGCCACTGCCTGCTCTGTTCCCAGGCAAAGCCTTCGGCTGTGTGGGCGGCTACATCGCCAGCACCAGCGCACTGGTCGACACCGTGCGCTCCTATGCGGCCGGATTCATCTTCACCACCTCCCTGCCACCCATGCTGCTGGCCGGGGCCCTGGAGTCTGTGCGGACCCTCAAGAGCCCTGAGGGGCAGGCGCTGCGCCGCCAGCACCAGCGCAATGTCAAGCTCCTGAGGCAGATGCTCATGGACGCCGGCCTCCCCGTGGTCCACTGCCCCAGTCACATCATCCCCATCCGGGTGAGAACCGCTGGGGCGGGGCCCAGGGGTCAGGGCTGGGGCCGAGTCCTCGAGCGGGGACAGCAGGCTGGAGTGGGACCCCTCCTCCAGAGCTCGTGTCTGGAGGGCTAAGGAAGCCAGTGCGTGGCTGCTTCGACGTGTGGTTTCCTGCTCCGGCGTCTTGAAGTGGCCTTGCTGGTGTGGCCACTGAGTGAGAGGGCCAGACAGCGCCTTCATGCCCACGGCCCCAGGCCGCTGGTGTCAGCTGCAGTCCTGTGCCACCGCGGGGGGGGCCCCAGGCGCCTGGGGCCTGGGTGGCAGACTCCTGAAATGCACTTCTCTCGAGGCGCGGGCTCTCCGTCTGCTCCGGCAGCGCCGCCTCCCGTCCCCAGGCCTGTGCCGCCCAGCCAGAACCGCCCCTCCCGCACCTCACGGTCTGGTGGCCTCTCCGCTCAGGGGTGGTCCATCCTGCTCTGGCCTGACCTCCTGGCACCTTCAAACCCAGGTGGCAGATGCTGCTAAGAACACAGAAGTCTGTGATGAGCTCATGAGCAGACACAACATCTACGTCCAAGCCATCAACTACCCGACGGTGCCCCGGGGGGAGGAGCTGCTGCGGATCGCCCCGACCCCACACCACACGCCCCAGATGATGGACTACTTTCTCGGTGAGTGCGGCAGACTCCTGCAGGGCCGGCCCTGGCACCGTCACCGGGAGTGCTCTCGGGCTGCACGACTCAACGCCACCTTGGTGACGGCCTCACCGTGGGAGACTGCAGGGTCGCTGCCGGAGTCTGCTGTGCCAGCCAGTGCACTGGTGCCCTTGTCGGTGACTCGGGACACACAGGGACGGCCACTCCAGGGAGCAGAGGGTGGCCTCGGAACGCAGCCTCGCTCTCCTCTCTTCCCTGCCATGCTCGGTCCCTGAGCCGGCCTCCCACCTGGCCCCTTCTGCTAGGGGTGGGGGTTTCAGCACGCTGCTCAGGGCTGTGTGGTTTGGGACCTGGGAGTCCTTCATTTCTGGAGTTTCCCATTTAATATTTCCGGGCCACAGCTGACCGCAGGTGATGAACCGCGTGTGGAGGGCTGCTGTCTGCCAGGCGTACGCCCATCTCCACCACCTGACTGCAGACACCCCGTCAGCCCAGGGAGAAACCCTACAGCTGTTGGTGGCCACTCCCCAGTCTGTTTTCCCCAGCGCCAGTGGCCCCACCCCCGAGCTGTCTGGACCCACTGTGCCAGGCAGGGAACCTGTGGTGGGCGCGTGGTCCTCCCTGGCTGCGCTCACAGCCGTGCTCTCCAGCCCCGGGCTGCCCGGGTGGGACCCACGCTTCCTCCCCTCCCAGTGCCACACAGTCTTCCTCGGCTCCGACGCCCACCAGCGGGTGGACGTTGGGGTTCCCACTTTTTTTCCTTTAACATTTTATTTACTTCTAGAGATGGGGAAGGGAAGGGAAAAAAGAGGGAGAAAAAACATCGATGTGTGAGATACATCGATTGGTTGCCTCTCGCACCTCCCTAACTAGGGACCTGGCCCACAACCCAGGCTTGTGCCCTGACTGGGAATCGAAGCGGTAACCTTTCAGTTCACATGCCACTGAGGACACACCCTTTTTGACTGTTAGGAAGATACTAGTCAAGGTTTGGGGTGGTGGACATTTTCATTCCTCTTGGACGTGCATTCCTTTTGATTTTTTGCCACTTGGCCCTCACAGAGAATCTGCTGGCCACGTGGAAGCGAGTGGGGCTGGAGCTGAAGCCGCACTCTTCGGCCGAGTGCAACTTCTGCAGGCGGCCGCTGCACTTCGAAGCCATGAGCGAGAGGGAGCGAGCCTTCTTCTCCGGCCTGAGCAAGCTGGTCTCCGCTCAGGCCTGAGCGTGCCGTGGCCCCGGCCACCCGCCTGTCCCCCGTCCTGTCGTGTCCACAGAGTCTCCAGGAGCGTCTCTGTGGGTTAAGTTATATTAAATTTTAATCTATAGCGAAAGCATACCCTGCAAAAACACTCTTATTCAAGGGGTGGGTCGCCCTGTTTTTCGCTGCCAAACCAGAAAGTCCTTTTCCTCCTCCCTTTGCCTTCGGTCTGTGTCACTGAGATGGAGAAAGCTTACGAAAATGCAGTGGCCCTAAGGCGATGGCTTCAAACCCCATGGGGCGGCAGGCCACCCTCTCTGCCCGGACAACACCAGCTGCACCCGGGGGCTCGCGGCCACCAGAGCCCCATGGGCTCTGACGGGAGTCAACGCAGTGGCGGCGGCGGCCGGGTTCACTGTCCGTTCTCGCCTGAAATCCCCACTGTGCCCATGATGCCCCCAGTGCCGCGCTGCGCCGCAGCTGCCTGCTTCCCCTTCCCAGCTGCTGCCCCAGCCCCACACTTCCCTGAAAGAGTCGGGCCGCCAGCCACCTGCGCCCTCCACGCCACGGCCACCGCGTCCTCACAGGGCAGTGGGAGGGCATGTGCTCCTCACCTGACTCCTTCCACCTGGGAGTCCCATTGCACCCAGTCCTGGCTCATCACCGCTTGCACATTCCTGCCGCCTGCTCTTTCTCCGTCATGGGTGTCTCCGAGTCCTGCTCGGCCCCACTGGCCTGCAGCAGGACCCATCACTCGCCTCCGAAGTCACCGAGCCCAGGTGTCCTTCAGCGTGTGAGTGGGTGGAGATGGGGCACGTGTGTGCAATGGACTGTTACTCAGCCATGAAAAAGGAAAGGTGGCCGCTTGTGACAAGGTGGATCTTGAGAGCATTGGGGTCAGTGAGGTCAGAGAAGCTGACTGTGTGACCTCACTCACGCGAGGGGCGAAGTGACAGAAACTGGACGACAGTGTGATTAACGGAGGGCAGGGGGTAGGGGAGGATGAAGAGGGTGCAAGCGAGGGGTCAAATACAGGGTGACAGGAGGGGCCCAGACCTCAGGTGCCAAGCACAAGATGGAGTGTGTTACAGTTTTATGTATACCAGAACTTTATATAATGTTACCACTGTTAACACCAATACCTTTAAAAAGGAAAAAAGGGCTCTCCCTCAGTCCCTTCCTAGCTGCCGCTCTGTCCACCTCTGCTGGTCCCCAACCCCCGTGGAAGCGCAGACGTACTGCCTGCTGCCGGTGCTGCCGGCTGCCCGCCCCTGGCCTCTGCACAGCTCTCCCTGCACGCTCCCAGCTGCCTTGGGAGGGTTCCCTCGATTACTCCCCTCCCCCACGGTCGCGCCCAGCCCAGGTCTGCAGTCCAGCTGCACGGTGCTGTCTGCCAGCACCACCTTGGGCCACGCAGGTGCAGCGGGTCAGCAGCTCCTCCCGTCTCACCACCACCTGCCCATCACTTGGGCCTCTTGATGGGAGTCAGCTGTCAGCCCTCACATGAGCCTGTCAGCCAGTCCTGAAGGTTCTGCCTGGAGGATACTCTCCAGAGGAGCCAGGCCACTTCCCGTCTCCTCCACGGCGACCATCCATCCACTCATCCCGCCTTCATCCTGGCAGCTGCCCCAGCCTCAACCCTACACGGCACCTGGGAGTTTTTCTTTTCTTTTTAAAGATTTTATTTATTTCTAGAGAGGTGAAGGAAGGGAGAGAGAGAAAAAGAAACATCAATGTGTGGTTGCCTCTTGCGTGCCCCCTAGTGGGGACCTTGCCCACAACCCAGGCACATGCCCTGATGGGGGATGGAATGGGCAACCCTTTGGTTCACAGGCCAGCACCCAGTCCCCTGAGCCACACCAACCAGGTCTGGGAGCTCTTAAAAACATGAGTCATAGCACTTCCTTCCCTGCAGAAAACGGTCCTGGGCTCTCCAGTCACACTCAGGTTCAATGCCAGATTCCTCCCACAGCTGACGGTGTCCACTGGGCTTGCCACCCCACCTTCATTTCTCTCTCTGCTTCACCTGTTGGTGCGCACCCCCAAACCTCGAAAACCCCAGGAGGGTCCTGGCCCCCAGGCCTCGGGGGTGGCCACTGTCCCTCTGCCTGGTTTTCCCACCCTGGGCCACCGCTCCTGACCCAGGACAAGAGACCCTGCGGAGACCATGCCCAAGCCCCTGGGCCGAGGCAGCCCCTCCTGGGCTCTCACCAGCATTTGACCCCCCACCATCCATGGTGCCCTCCCTGCAAAGCTCCGTCACCGCCACAGTGAATTCTCCCGGCTGGCCACCTGCCCCTTTCTCCTCACTTCTCCAGCCCCGGCGGCCGGCATAGACCCGACACACAGGCTGGTGTGTGCTGGATGGACGGAAGGCACTGTTCCGGCCCCAGCCCAGGCTGCCATCATGGACCCCAGAGACCCCACGACAGATACCCACTGCTCACAGTTCTGCAGGCTGGGGGCCAGCCGGTGGGGCGCCTGGTCATCCTTCCTGGCCTGCGGGCTGCTGCTTCTTGCCACAGAGTGAATTCACGTGGCCTTTCCTCAGACCTCAGTCTTCCTCTTCTCGTGAGGCTCCCGATTAAAGTCCCACCCCCCTGACCTGATCCAAATCTACTGTACATTCCAAAGGTCTCCATGCCATCATGTCGGGGGGAGGGCTCCAACAAACGCATCTGGGGGGTGGGGCACAGCCCATAACGGTACCCATGGCAGCAGCTGAGCCTCCTTCTTCACCAGAAGGAACAGGTAAGCTGGAGAAAAACCAAGCTGCTGGCAGACAGAACCCTTGGCCTGCTGTCCACTCTCAGCTCTAGAAAGGGCCGCTGTGCTGTGTCCTGCCCGTGTCCACCCTGCCTGGACAGAGCTCAGTGGGCACCTGCTCCCATCACAAAGAGTCACACATCCAGGCAGGCCATGCAGGATGAGAGCCACCAACACTTCTTTCTGCTCCAGAAACCAGCCTCACTCCACTTTTCCCGCTGCTTCCTCCCGGAGGGCAATCTTGGGGCTCTTCTTCACGGCCCTGCGCCTACGGCCCCCTCGGCTCTTCCCCTTCCCGTGGGCCTTGCCCTCTAGCCCAGACACTTCTCAAGGGCTTAGTGAGACCCAGCTTCCTTCCCACAAGAGTCCCAGCCAGTGGGGTCCCAGGATTATCAGCAGGACATTTCTCCTCACTGCCCCTGGGGGTTCCAGAGGGGGATGGAGGGCCTGCAGGAAGCAGTGGCATTTGTTAACGGCTTAGCTTCTAAAAAGAACTCCTGTCCTGGCTGGTGTGGCTCAGTGGATTGAGTGCCAGACTGTGAGCCAAAGGGTCGCTGGTTGGATTCCCAGTCAGGGCACGTGCCTGGGTTGCGGGCCAAGTTCCCAGTGAGCGGTGTATGAGAGGCAGTCACGCATTGACATTTCTCTCCCTCCCCCCTCCCTTCCTTTCTCTCTAAAAATAAATAAAATTTTTAAAATAAATAAATAAATAAAACTAATAAAAAGAACCACTTCGCGACAAGGTGTGATGCTGTGGAAGTTTTCCAAGCATGTTTAGAAGCTGAGCACATTACATCAGGTGTCCTGAGGGGGAAAGCGTGTCACTTCCAGTCCTCACATTTCCTCTCCAGTTCCCCTAAGCCTCACACCCACACCCCGGGGAGTCTAGTGCTCGCTGCTCCCCGGTAACTCCGAGGCAACATCAGCATCTGCGAGTACCCGGCGCTCCTCCTGCTTCGTGCTCCTCTGAGGCACCATGTCCTTCTTTGGCCCCAGTTCAGGTGCCCTGGGCAGGGCACCTGGCTTGGGAGGAGAACTGGGGAAACCGCGCCAGCTGGCGGGCCTCAGCGCAAGCCCTTACCTCACAGTGACAGCCACAGAGCACCTGCTGCACTCATCAGACCTTCACATGCATCACCCCGAGTCTTTCTAACAGCGGTGGCCAGCCCCACGTCCAGACGGGCACACCAAGCCTCCACGTGTGGGGGGCTTCGCCTGCCCAAGCCAAGCCAGGTGGCAGAGCTGGTAATTCCCCCGGGTCGTCTGAGTTCCATCTCTTCCCGGCCTGCAATGGTCATGGCTGAGCATGTCCGGCAGTGTGGAGGAGAGGGCTCTGGGCTCACTGTGGGCACCCTTCCTGCTCCAGTACCTCCAGCCCCCAGCCCAGCTCCCCACCCCACCACCGCCCACACCCCTGCCTCCTGTAGGACCGGGGGAGGGAGCTCTGGCCCTTCTCAAGCAGTAGACGAGAACCCATAGTCCTACCACTGCCCCCATCTTTATCTTCAAAATGTTTCAAATCCACCACCCCCCAGAGAGCCAGGCCTGTGCTCGTGAGTGCGGGTGGGGTACCGGAGGGCAGCCTCAGCTGTTCTGGGGGACAGGAAAATGGTGTTTCCCATGCAGAGGGCCCTGCTTCCCCCTCTCGATCCAGGACATGGCCGAAACTCTCCCAGCCACTCAGTGGGGGCCTCCCCCAGACTACGGCCTGGAGGGCAGTTCTTGTTTTCTTCCCTCCCACACTGCCCGCCCGAGGAAGGGCTTAGGGCCATGCCAAGCCTTTTGCCGGCTCCCCCAGGAGCCAGCTTGGACCTGTTAGGACAGGACAGGGCCCACGTGGGGCTTCGGGTCGGTGGGTCAGAGACCCTCCTTCTGTCTTCTTTCGGGCAAGCAGATAACCAGGGACACCAGCCCACCGCAGAATCCCGTGCCAAGTCAAGTCAGAAAGAGGAAGGTGGCTGCACTTCTCTCCCAGCTGTTAGAGCAGAACGCCCCCCCCACCCCCCACAGAGCTGCCTACAGTCAGGCTGTAAAATTAGCAAGCCTGCAACCCCCACCCCCACGAGACCCTGACCAGCCTAGCTGCCCTGCACTGGCCCACCCAGGCCCACCCAGGCCCCGGCTGGGGCGCCACAGTGTCTCTGCTCCTCACAGGGCAGCTTTAGCTGCGGGGGTGGTGGCGCAGCTGGCCCAAGTTGGACCCACACATGGCTTCCCAGACTCGTGGAGTGCAGACCTGGACAGACTGTTGTCAGACTCGAGTCGTCGGGGCTCCCATCGGTGTCCCCAAATCTAGCACACACATACCCCCAGTCCCGTGGGGCTGGGTCTCCTGAGAGCAGTCCATGGTGAGAGGCACGGGCAGGGGAGGGGTGCCCCAGCTTTGCTACCAGTGGAGGATCACCTGGGTGTCCCTTTGATGTCAGAGCAGAAAGCCCACAGGTATTCTAAGTGAAGCAGAAAGGGGCAGATTTTGAGCTCACGCTGGGACCTTCTGGGCTCCCTGGTCCCTGCTGCAGGGATCTCCTGGCCAGCCTTCCTCTCCCGACCCCAGGATTGCCCATGCACACAGCACAGGCATGGCCACCAGAGGGCGCAGTCACCCCACTGAACCTGCTCAAAGCCTCTCCACCCACTGGGGCCTGGGCTTCACTGGGGCCCATGAATGAAGCAGGCACACAGGTCCTCAGCCTTGAAGGCACTTTCAGCCTAGCAGCAGGAGGAAAAGCCTGGGACCAACGTGCAACAGAGGGCATCCTGGCACGGTCGGGGACACAGGGCAGGGTGAGCGGGGCTGAAGCAGGCTCAGTGTCCTTCCCCAGCTGCCCCCCAGGACGCAGCTGCCCTGGGCAACTTCCCTCCCCTGCAGACCCCACATGGCCTCTACTCCCACCTCACTGTAGGAAACCTGGAGAATTCTCCCTTCTTTCCTCCCACACGCGCCTCCTGAATACAGGAGTAGCTGTGGGGCCTGCCAGTAGCATTTATTGAGTGCCTTCTGTATGCCGGGGGGTGGGGGCCTGGCAGCCCCCTGCAGAGCGAGGCAGGTTGGGGTATCCTGGGCAGAGGGCACGGTTGGGCGGGGCTGAGGCGTGCCGGCTGCCCCCCTGTGGTACTAGGCCGTTGTGGGTCCTCGGCAGAAGTTTCGGTTGTAGAAGTGGTGGTTGTCCCTGGTCAGAGCTGTGCCCAGCTGGGCCCAGAACATGCCCTGGCCGCTGGGCTGGTGGGGCCACAGGAGGACGCTCTGGCGGCAGAGGCGCTGGCGGAGCCGCACATAGCGGGAGCTGTGGGTATTGGGGTTCAGGATCACCAGCACCACCACGTCCTTCTGGTCCTCCAGCAGGCGCTGCTGGGCCAGCAGGAAGCTGGCGCGCAAGAGGCCGCTGACCCGGTCCGTGCGGTCCAGCACGAACAGCGTCTTGCGGCTGCTGTAGACCGAGGCCCACAGGTTCTCGAAGAGCGTCTTGCCGGGGAGCCAGTCCCGCTCCTCCAGACATAGGTGCAGCGCCTGGCGCCCGCGGCGCTCCTCCAGCTGCACCCGCAGCTCGTTGTACACCCAGTCAGCCACGGCACCGTCCGCCTTGTTGAAGACCACAAAGGCGTCGTAGTCCAGGGCGGCTGTGCCCGGCCGGCGCCCCCACCGGGGCAGCCAGGCCAGGCCCAGGTGGAAGCAGTACCAGAGGTCCCAGCCGCACAGGTGCTTCAGCAGGGCGAGGGCCAGCACCAGGAGCACGAGCAGCAGGGTGGCGCTGAAGCAGACCCGGGAGAGGGCCTCGTCCAGACACAGGCGCAGGTCCTGCTCGAAGATGCTGCGGCCCCGCAGCTGTGTCGGGCTGCCGCAGGCGACCTGGTTGGACAGCCCGGGCACGGCCGCCTGCACCTGCAGCAGGAAGTCCACGAAGGCTGCCCCACAGGCACAGTGCAGAGGGTTACCCCGCACGTCCAGCACCCACAGGGTGGCCGCCTGGGCGCCGAACCAGGAGGGTTCCACGGTCTTGAGGGCGTTGGCGCTCAGGTTGAGCACCTGCAGCCGCGTGGCGAGAGCGAAGAAGCCGAGGCCCACGAAGCTGATCCTGTTGCGGCTGACGTCCAGCTTCCGGAGCTTGGTGCTAGCGGGGAGGCTGCCGTTGGTCAGGCCCTTCAGTTTGTTCCCCGCCAGGTCCAGCACTTCCAGGTTGGGCAGCAGGGCCAGGCTGCTCCAGTTGAAGTAGGCCAGGTAGTTGTCACGAAGACGTAGCAGCTGCAGGCTCTTGGGGAGGCTGCCCACAGTGTGCGGCAGGAAGGCGTGCAGGTGATTCTGGGACAGGTCCAGCCGGAGCAGCCGTGTCAGCTCCCGGAAGAAGTGGAGGTAGAGGTCTCCTTCCTTCCACATGAGGTTCAGGGAGTTGCCGCTGAAGTCCAGGGCCACCAGCGAGGTGCTGCACAGCTGTGGGGACACACGGCTATAGATGGCGTTCTGCGCCAGGCTGAGGTAGCGCAGGTTGGGCAGCCGGGCCACGAAGCTGAGGTTGTGGCCCACACCCTGCATGCGGAAGGACTCGCTGTTGTCGCTGAGGTCCAGGGCCTCCAGCTGAGGCAGCTCTGTGAACGAGCCCCCGTGGTACAGGTCCAGCTTATTGTGCGACAGGTCCAGCACCCGCAGGCTGGTCAGCGGCACGAACTGGGAGCCGTTGACCGCCTGGGAGATGCTGTTGTGACTCAGGCGCAGGCACTGCAGGTGCGACAGTCCGGCAAACATCTCGGAGTGCACGGTCACCAGGTTGTTCCGAGACAGATCCAATGTGAATTTGAAGGTCTTGCAGCTGGGCATGAAGTCCTCAGAGCCGGGGGTGTCCTGGGGGCCTGGAGCAGGGCGCCTGGGCGATGGCCAGACCTCCTCCTCGGCACCAGCCCTTGCCGCAGAGGCCACCAACACCGCGGACCCCAGGGACCTCGCAGACCCCACGGACCCTGCCATCCCACTGATGCGGTTGTCAGACAGGTCCACCTGGCGCAGCCGTGCGAACTCCTGGAAGAGGCTGAGGTTGGCCTTGTTGATGAAATTCATCTGGAAATTCAGGTTCTGCAGCGCGGGCAGGCGGGTCAGCGGCCAGAGAGTGCCATTGTCGAGCGAGCGGAAGAAGATACCGGTCATGTCCAGCTGCTGCAAGGAGGTCAGGCTGCGGAAGGATTCCGCCAGCCACAGGTGGGCGTAGGATATCCCCTTGCGGTAGTTGAAGGCCAGATTGAGTTTGCGCAGCGTCCTCAGGTTCCGGAAAACCGTGGTTTTGGAGATGCATCTGTACAGGAAGTTCTCACTCAGGTCCAGCACGGAGAGGTTCTTCAGGGGGCTGAACCACCTGGGGTCCAGGGTGTAGAGAGAACTGTCACTCAGCACCAGGCCCTGCAGGTGTCTCAGGTGGCTGAATGTGTTGGGGTGCAGCTTGAGGGACTTGTGGGGGCACTCCACGCAGGGGTTGGGGGCGTGGTCGCACCGGCGGCAGTTCCCACCCACGTCCAGCACGCGCAGTGCGGTGAGGTTGGCCAGGTCCTTGGGCCCCAGGGAGGAGATGCGGTTGTAGGAGAGCAGCAGGGTCTGCAGGCTGGGGGGCAGAAGGCGGGGCACCGCCGTGAGGTTGTTGTACTTGAGCGACAGGTGGAGGAGGCTGCTCAGGCCGAGGAGGGCGCCCGGGGCCAGCTGCACGGCCTGGCCGCAGGGGTTCTTGTAGTAGCAATTGCCGTCCATGTAGAGGTGTCTCAGGGCATGCAGGCCCCCGAAGCTGGAGGGGTCGATCGCCAGGATGTTGGTGTGGCTCAGGGACAGGTTCCTGAGGGAGTGGGGCAGGGCGGGCACGGCCGTGATGTTGTTGTAGCTCAGGTTCAGGTCCTCCAGGGTGGGCACGGACAGGAAGGTATTGGGCTCGATGGTCATGTGGCAGGCCCAGTGCATGGTGCTGAGGCTGCTTGGTGGGCAGTTCCACTTGAGGTCGAGCCGTTTCAGACCGGACAGGGGGGCAAAGTCATGGTTGTGGAGGTGGCGGATGCGGTTGCAGCGCAAGGATAGATCAGTGACATTGCCTTGGGGATCGGATGCTGAGAAGCGGGGCACGGACGTCAGGAACAGCCACTCGCAGTTGACTTTGTGGGGGGCCTCAAGTTCACAGGGCAGGAAGGCAGGCAAGGAGCCGGGAGCCAGCGCCGTGGCCTGGGCCAGAAGAAGCAGGGGGAGCAGGGCGCCAGGGCAGGGACCCTGCGGGGAGGGGCTGTGAGTGGCAGCCCCAGCTCCACTCCCCCAGCTCCTCCCCCACCCTCCCTTGGTGGGGGAGGGGTTCCTGCCCTTGCCCAGCCCCTCCCCACCCCCACCTCCCCACCTCCCCACCGTGGGAACCTAGACTTGGGTCTCAGACCCAGCCTTCCACGCACAACTGCTTTTGAGACCTGGAAACGAGACTCTCGATCCAGAGCTTTCCCTCAGAGCCGAACCCCAGCAGGACCAGAGAGCTGGGCAGGGGGCCCGCTGTTCCTTGGGCTCCCCTCTAGGTCCCCCTTTCCCTCCTTGGCCATCTCCCTTCTCTCCCGAGCAAGGACCGTCTCAGCTCTGACCCTCACCACCCACTACTCCCCAATGCCTCCCTCTCCCTCTGGCCAAGACCCAGGCAGGAGCGAGGGTCTCCTGCTGGGGTCCAGGCTGGGGCCACCCAGGGCCCCCGGTCAGGGCAGGTGCTGCCCAGGAGCGCCGGACCTGCTGTGAGTCAGAACGGACCAGAGGGTGGAATGGGCAGCAGAGGGACAAACGGAGCCCAGGCCTGGGTGCCCGGCCTCACCTTGGCCCTGGGCCACCACGAGGAGCCCGAGCCTCAGCCTCCTCATCCATTCAATGGGTCGGGCCTCCCGCCCCGAGAAGGGCTTCTGCTCTGATGTCTTCAGGGTTCGGGGGGTGTTGTGTCCCCAGAGCCACGTGGGTGACTGCCCTTTCCACTATTGTCTGTGGCCACGAAGCCCACCTTTCTTCCCAACGCCCCCAGGCTGTCCCCTCCCCTGGGGGGCTGAGGGCGGCTGTCCTACCATGATAAGAAATGGGGGCTTCTCCAGAGGGTCCTGCTTGTGCCTGCAAGGTCCCTTCCCGTGGTGACGGCTCACAGAACTGAGGAAGTGAGAATTTCACAACCTAGTAGCCCCCTCCCTGCCCGGGCTGGGGGGAGGGGCTGTGCAATGAGTCAGAGGTCGTTTGCATAGTCAGATGGCAGACTGAGGGCCCCTGGCCCCTTCCTGTTTCACTACCCCTCTGCCTCCCGCCCCCGGCCCAGCTGTCCCGGGTCCTGTCCCAGCCATGCCACCCATCCCTGCTGGGCCTTGTACCTGCCCCCCAGGAATTTGAAGACACAGAGACCCAGAGCCCAGTGTGAGCTCACGGAACATCAGGGTCGGGGACCGTGCCGGCCCCGGTGGGGCTGCCGGCACCTGCACCAGGGCCCTTCCTTCCACTCTGGCTCCTGGGGTCCTCGGCCCCCGCCCCACGGGCAGGGCACTCTGGCCAGCAGCTCCTGCTCTTTCCCAGCCCGGTGGCAGTCCGCCCCCGGAGCTCCCGGGGGCCTGCGCAGCCAGGGACAGGTAGCACTGGCCAACTTCAGCGGCACCTGCCTCCGCCACAGCCCACCACTTCCCACGGGGCAGGGCCTCCCCTCTGCGTCCCCAGTGACCTGGTGTGGCCGGAATGCAGACCCTGGGCTGGGCCAGCCGGGGTGCTCCGGCTCATCCCCACCTGGGGCTCTTCCCTGGTCCTCAGGCTCCAACCCTAGGGGTGGGGGCGGGCCAGGGCTGAGCTCCTCAGCAAGTCCAGTTGGCTCCACTTCCAGACCTGCCCAGCCTCTGCTTGTCACCCTCCGTCTTCACGTACAGCAGCATGGTGGTCTGAGCCCTCTTGTCTCTGGCCAAGGCCAATGCCATTGCCACAGCCTCGAGGCTGGCCTGCTTGTGTGCTCGTGCCCCATGGCCTATTCCCATGTGGCCCCTAAGTCACATGAGGTCCCTCCTCTTCACAGACCCCTCCATGGCCCTTTCTGGACTCTAAGCCACAGGGCCCTCTAGGACATGTCCTCCCAATGCCGGCCTGACTGGTCTCCAGCCACCCCGGCCTCCTGGCGCAGCGCCTGCACACCCTCCCCTCTCCTGCCCCAGGGCCTTTGAACGTACTGTTGGAGCTCTTCTCTCAGATGCTCCCAAGTCGCCTCCTTTACGTCTCTGCTCACACGTCACCCTTGCCATGTGTACCCCCTTGCCCTGACCTGTGTACATCCCTCCCTCCGGGGCCTTGCACTCCCCTGAGGCCCTCTTCCGGCTGCTTCTCTGTGTGACTGACAGTTTTTACATACTGACATGCCACATCCTTGCATTTCTGTGGTCTGTCGAGTACTGTCTCTGTGTCCTGCTGGAGAGCCAGCCTCCTGAGGGCCAGGGTCTTTCCTGTCTGTACCCCAGCACCCAGCACAGCGCCCAGCACCCTGGCAGTGCTCAGCACTGGTCAAATCCACGGCTCTGTGGCACTCAGCTCAGAGCAGGTGCCATGTCCCTGAGCCGTGATAAGTGAATGGACAGAGCTTCTGCGGGGATGGGGGCTGGGCGACTGGGTGGGGGTCAGGCCCTGGGTGTTGAATGGCAGGGTCCTTCTGCCTACCTGGGGACCAGTGTTGGGGCCCCCTTCTCTGGGTCTGGCTGTCCACCCTACACCTCCAGCATTGTTAGCAGGGCCTGAGAAAGGCCCCAGGGTTGGGACGGACACTTGAGCCCCAGCCCAGGACATACTCACAGGAGAAAGGACAGTGCCTGGTCAGCAGCTGAACCCGTCACCGACTGGCATACCCTCTCCTCAGCAGACCTCCTGCTGAGTCCCAAGCCCCAAGGAGACTTTCCCAGAGTTCCTGGGACCAAAGACCCAGGCCCTCGGCCCCTCCCCACCCCCAGCAGCCACCCTGTCTGCCTCGGGGGCAGGAACGTAGGATCCTGAGAAGGATGTCGGCACATACACAGACTGGACACCCAGTCCAGATGTCCACACCTCAGCCTCACGGAGGCTGAGAAGCCTGGTGTGCAGAGCTGCCCCAGGGTGGCAGGCCCAAGAGGCCCCCAGGGAGACCCCGTCCCACCCCAGAGCTGTGCACACAACAGGAGGGACTGTGCAGGTGGGGTACAGGGTTTGAGAGGGAAGAGTCTCCTGCTCTGAAGACCAGCGGGGTGTGGGCAGGGCTCTCTCGCTGCTGGAAAAGGCAAGGAAATGGATTCTCCCGAGGCCTGCAGAGAAAACCAGTTCCACCAATGCCTCGGTTCTAGTGCTGGGAAGCTCATTCCAGACTTATCAGAACTGTTAAGAGAATACATTGTTTTTGGGGGTTTTTTTTAGAGACGGGGAGGGAGGGAGAGAGGGAGAAAACCATCAGTATGTGATTGCCTCTCGTGCACCCCCTACTGGGAACCTGGCCTGGAACCCAGGCATGTGCCCCGACTGGGAATTGAACCAGCAACCTTTTGCTTTGCAGTCTGGTGCTCAATCCACTCAGCCATACCAACCAGGGTTATTTGTGTTGGTTAAAGCCAGTAAGTTTGGGGAACCTAGAGCCACCATGGGAAACTAACACACCCAGGTCCCCAGGCCACAGTGGAGGCTGGCTGCTCCCCGAGCCACAACAGGACCTATCTGAGGCTCTGCCCTCTTAACACCTTCTGAGAAGGGGAGGAACAGGGCCTCCCAATGCCCAAGCCAGAAGTGGTCCCTTAGAGCCAGACTCAGGTGTTGATTTAAAAATATTTTATTCTTTAAAAAATACAGCATTCAACCATCTCATCCTGCAGTGACCCCTGCCCCGCCCCGACTGACCCGCCCCTATGGCCAAAGGCTTCTGGGTTGTGCTGGGACCCTGGGCTCAGTTCCCTGGGGGCCGGTTCATGCCAGGCCCTTGAGACAGTCAAGCAGGGTCCCCAGGCACCCTGGGCACACAGAGAGGTGGCATTCAGAGCCACAGGGAGCATCGCAAATGCCGGCTCAGTGGCCCTCGGAAGCCGCACCAGTGATCAGTCACCAGCCCTCCTGCCCCGCAGCCCTGCCTGGGCGCCCCAGCCAGGAAGAAGGGGGGTGACGGGGAGCGGCCCCACAGTCCCACACCAGCATGGCTCAGGCCCCGCCTCCTAGCTGTCATCCCCGTTCTCGCCGGGGCCCCGGATGAGGCGCTTGTGGCCCCGCTTGCCTCCTGGGCCCTTGGGCTTGGCGAAGGCTTGCTTGAAGGCGTGCTGCTTGGGATGCACCTCGTCATACAGGAAGTCGGCCGTCAGCTCCGCCCCGTCCCCAATCTCAATCTGTGTGGGGCCAGGCAGGGTCACACGAGGCCTGGGTTGCCCCCACGCCTGGGACACACTGCCTGGACCTCGCACATCCCGGCCCAGCGAACCCCACCTGGAAGGCCACCTCCAGGCCCTGTGCGCCTCGGTCACCTCTGCCTCCCAGACCCAGGGACAGGAGACGTAGTGCCAGAGCCAGGGCTTGTCCAGGTCAGCAGTCAGCGGGGTAGCCTCAGACAATGTGTGTCAGCCCTGGGGCCTCCATCTCCCCACCCATTCAACAGGCAGCAGCGACCCCGCTCTGCCTGTCCCGGGACCCCACCCCCCACGCCCAGGGCAGGTGACAGGGCCTGGGGAGGGGAAGAGGCGCCCACCTTCTTGGCGATCTCCAGCTGGAAGTCCTGCTCCACAGAGTCAAGGAGGCGGCTCTTGCAGCTGGAGTAGAGCATGCGCTCCCGGATGCTGCACTTGTACCCCGGCATTGAGTAGATGAACACTGGGGGCAGGGCACGCAGGTGAGCAGGGTGGCCGGTGGCAGCAGCACAGCCCTCTGCCTGCCCCGCCCACTGGGCCGGGCCGCAGCCACTCACCCACAGACTCGAGCGGGTCGCCCTCATGGGTGTGCTTGTAGAGGAAGAAGTGGTAGCGGGCGGCCTCTCGGGGCACCCGAGAGGGCAGCTGGGCCACGTCCGTGGGCTCGGTGTGCACCAGCTCAATCGTCTCCCGCTCCAGGTCCAGCTTCTGCCGGGGGCAGGGGCAGGTCAGGGCGCCGGACCAGGGAGGTGCCAGCCCCAGCTCGGCTGCTCTGAGAGCTCCGAGGAAGGAGCCCCACTGAGGGCTGTGGGCGGGACGGCGGGAGGGCCTCAGCCTCAGGGCAGCACTGCCCCTGGGCCAGCCGGCCCTCGGATGCCAGGCATCGTTGTGGGGGGGACGCGTGTTAGAAAGGAGGAGACGTTCCGCTCAAGAGGGGGCAGCGTGGATGCTGGGGCAGAGGGCCCTGTGGGGACGGGGATCAGCAGACCCCAGGGGTGAGTGTGCATACGCAGTGTGGAAGGCAGAACGGGGCACAGTGGGTCACAGGCATCCCTGCATGTGAGCAGGGGCAGGGCAGGGGAACCGAGCGCATCCACGATAACAGGCAGCTCCACCCCGAATGGGAACGGCAGAGACGGGGGTGGGGTACCCAGGGGGCTGCAGCGGAGAGGCTGGGGGCGTGTGTGCACCTTTGCTCATGAGTGTGAGCAGGCGGGGTGGGGGCACACCCACCAGCTGGATGTAGTTGACCGTCTTCTGCTTGAGCTGCTGGAGTGCCCGCTGGGCCTCTGGCTGCAGCGGGAAGGCAAGACCCTGCAGGGTCTGGTGTTTGCTCTCCACACTGATCTCGGTCTTCACCTGGGGGCAGGGGAGCCCTGAGTAAGGCCCTCACCTGCCCCCCCCCAGCCTTCAGCCCACCCAGGGAGCACAGGCCTGGCACCCCGGGGGGCCCTGGGCTGGGACTTGCGCCCACCTCGTTGATACGGATCTGCTGGAGCTCTCTCTCGGCCGAGGTCAGTGGGGCGGGCGCCGCGCAGGATGACAGGTGCTTCTGGTAGCCAGCAAAGGAGAGGTCGTCCTGGCCGGGGGGTGCAGAGGTAGAAATGGGAGCCTGGGGATGGGCTGCCTGGGGTGCACTGAGCACCCTGGGCTGCAGCCCCAAGCCCTCCCCACTCACTGACCGCCAAGCCCCAACAGAACCCGCCTGCTCCGTGACCCCTAACCACACGCTGTCCTCTGCGGGCCCGTTACCTTCACGGTGCCGAAGAGCTCATCCTTCACGTGGCCGCCCCCAAACTCCTTCTTCACCGTGGCCCGGGTGGCTGCGTACAGCATCTTCAGCCGCACCTGGCGAGTGGGGGCCAAGCTGTGAGACCCTTCTGAGTAGGGCTGTCTCTCTAGCAGGCAGGAACCTCTGGATGGGGTCAGGCCCCCTCACTGTGCCCGTGCACCCCCAGAGGGCGCCATGCAGAGGCGAGGAGGCAATGGGGTGGTTTGGACAGCAGGGGGAGCCCTTGCCTAACCCAACCTCTGCCTCCCAAAGCCAGGCTGGCCAGCCAGGAGCACTGCAGCGCCCCCCAGGACCTTGCCACTCCGGCTCCCTGCAGCAGGACCAGTTGTCTCGCTCAGACCAGCTGCCCTTTCCCCAGATCTTGGGACTGCACAGGCATGCTCCAGGACTCACCGGGGAATTATCAGGCGACCAGGCGAGGAAGAGCCACTCGAAGCCCTGGGCATTCTTTGAGTCCAGGCGGTACAGCAAGTAGCAGGGCTGCTGGGCATCCAGGAGAGGCAGCACAGCCCGGTCATAGTCCTGGTCCCAGCTGCCGACCGGCTCCCGTGACGCCCCCAGCACGAGCTGCTCTGGGAGCGGAGGCCGGGTGAGCCCAGGAGTGGCCATGGCCCACACCCACCCCCGACAGGCCCTCCCGCCTCTGGCCATGGGTCAGGCCTACTGCCCACCCCACCCTGCCTTCCCCCCGGAGCCCCTGAGGGGCGAGGCTGTGAGGCTGAATCAGTGGCTGAGTTCACGAACGACAGAGAAAGAGCAGGCAGTTGGAGGCTGCTCACTCTGCAAGGCACGGAGACAGCCTCGGGGCTCTGCCCACAGTGACCGGGCACAGACAACCACAGGAGGACACTGACCACAGCGCAGCCCCTCACTGACACCCGGCCACCCCCTCGCGGCTCCGTGCACGGCCCTGCTGTGCCACCTCCTGCCACCCCCTGCTGCCGCAGCCCGGGACTCGCACACAGCCTCCTGGGAACCCCTGTGCTCAGGGCCACGGGGACCTGCAGGAGCAGACGTGTGCCGAGAAGAGGGAGCCGCGGGCTCCTGCCCAACACCATACAAACAGGGACCCTGCTGCCGCCCACCAGCTGTCATCCGCTCCCCAAAAAGTAACAAATCATATGTAGCCACCTCTTAAGGCCTGGCCAACCGGCCTGCCAGCTCCCTGGCTGGTGCCCAGGGCAACAGGGGGCCCATCAGCCTTAGCAGGCACCAAACGGCCGCCCAGCAGTGCAAGGACCAGGCCGGAGGCAAAGCTGGGGCAGCCACCCCTAGCCAGGGGCGGCCCCTGAGCATCAGGCCCTCCCAATGGGGGCGAGGGGCCCCACCATGCCAGGCCTGTGATCCAGCCACCTCTCTGGAGGCTCGGCCCCCTCACCTGCCCGCCCCAACCCCGGTGGGGTCAGTGTGGAAAACCGGCCGGCGCAGGCCGAGTCGGCCCCAGCAGTACTGTCAGCATGGTTTAACCCGGTGCCTACTTTTTGAACCGGTGAGTCTTACACAGGAAGTTGAATTCACAGCTTCTCTAGAAAAATCAGATCGGCCGCACTCACTCGGGGATGGGCCGTGGCCGCCCGTCAGGGAGCCCAGACCCCCTTGGACACTCCCAGCTGCCCCAACAACCATGCGCAGAACCAGGACGGCCAGAGCCCGCCAAGAGCGCCCCCGAGCGCCTTCTGCAGGGACGCCCTGTCTGAGCAGCCCCTGCTTTGAGCCGGTTCGGTGCGCACTAAGCCCACTCAGGAGCCCTGGAGAGGCCCCCCACTGCATGGCTGCAGGAAGGGCTGGAAGGACTGGGGGGCGCACTCCCCATTCCAGAGTCTGGCCCCTCGTCTCCAGGGGGAGGAGTCCTCCACTCCTGCCCCCACAAGGCGCAGTCTAACACTCGGCTCCTCTGACCCTCCGCAGCTCAGACACCCCAGCCCAGCCCCTCCTCCTGCAGAAGCCCTAGGTCCCGAGGCGAAAGCCCAGCCAAACCTAGAAGTCACCCATCTTCATCTCAAAGGGATTTGGACAAGGGTCCCTTCTCCCCACTGTGGGGGCACTTCCCAAGGGCAGGGCCCCGGCTTCGTAGGACGCCCCCTGGCCAGCCACACGGGCAGTGCCTGGCTTAACATTCCCTGCCCCCCTGCCCATCCCATCCCGTCCCTACACAGCCTCTTGGGGGGCCGGGCAGGACCCCCAGCCAGGCCCACCCCACGATGCCCCTGGCTTCAGCTTCCTGCTGTTGAAGGCACCTGCAGCGCTCCCCTACAATGCCCCTCCCATTCCCAGAGGGGGAAACTGAGGGCCCGAGGGGGCCAGGGGCCAGTGTCCCCCCACCCCCCAAGAAGCAGCAGGGCTGGTGCCCAGCCGTCGCCCCAGCCTGTAGGGGGCACTCACCGTCCTCGATGACGACTTTGATGAGCCTGACGGAGCCAGCCCGAGCCTTGGCAAAGAACTCTTTCAGCTCCTCAGTGGCTACAAGGACGAGAAACATGGTGGGGGTGAGCAGGAGGCAAGAGCAGGGTGGGCAGGGACACATCCAGGGCCTGCTCCGTGTCCTGTGCGGTTGGGTGGCGGAGCTGAGTGCTGGGTTAAATGCAGCCCCCCATGTGACCAGGAATCTGAGACGCCACCGAACATAAGCTCCCAAATTTAGCCAGTAGAGGTGGCAGGCGAGTGGCCTGCTGGCTGGGGTGGCTCTGGTGACAGGGCAACGGGGATGGGACAGGCGGGCCGAGGAGGAGGCGGGCTCTGGGACAGGCTGGGCCAGTCGGGGGCGGCCAGGTGCCAAGCAGGGCTGGGACCCACCCCAGACAGAGACATGTGAACAAACGCCCCCGGTGTGCCTGGGCTGCTGTGCCCATTAACACACGTGGGCACATGCACACATGCTGTGAGTGTCGACGAGCGGGTGCACACTCAGCCCAGCGTGGGTGGACATGACACACTGACACGTGCAGGTGCCAGAGAGGGGCATGAATGCAGACGCCCTAGTCCATGAGCACACACCCGGCGGCTCTAACGTGAATGGGCCCACATGCTTAGACACGCACACACTCCCAGCCCAGTGGCACAAGTGCCACACTCACATGAACAGGCAAATGCAGAGCGTGGCGAAGACACATTTGCAGACAAAGGATGTTCAGAGAACACACAGAAACACGCAGGCATGCACACACAGACACAGCCCTGCCAGGGGCAACAAGCTCCCAAACCCAAGCAGCAGGGAGGGCTTCCTGGAGGAGGAAGGACTCCTAGGAACTCCCCAAAACAGACTCTGTCTTGGCCCTTGGGCCAGAGCTGGAAGGTGCCAGCCAATGAATGAGGACCAAGTGCAGAATCGAGGATCATGGTCAGAGCTAGGGAGTCGTGGGAAGAAGTCACAGAGCCACCGAGGTTCAGATGGAGAAACCAAGGTCTGAGTGGGGGAAGGGCCCAGCGTGGCCTCTGGACTCACAGGGCCAGCCGGCACGACCTTGAGGGTTCCCAGGGGTCAGAGAATTCTGCAGGGACACAGTGGAAGGGCTGAGGTCAGAGAGTATTTATAGGGCTCCAGCTCAGGGGCAGGGGGGCCTGTGGGAAACAGACTCTGGTCCTGTCCTCAGGTGCCCCTCCTGCAGGATAACCCTGGGCCTGAGACCTCCGACACGGGGTGGGCAGGGTCGAAGCTGAGCCCGCAGGTGCTTGGTGCTCAGAGCACTGTGGCATGGGGACAGCCCCACTGGGCCCAGGCAGAATGCCCCCTGCAGGCCCCTGATGGAGACCTGGCCCCGGGGGCACCACCTCCCCGCCATCGGTGTGTGACTCCGACCTCACTAAGCCGCAAACTCATCTATAATGAGGAGCTCGTGCTCCCCAGACAGGAGAAGGGGCTGGGTACCAGGGCCTCTGCTAACTGCGCATTAGTTTTATTGCCGTTCTGACCGAGGGGCAGGCTGTGCTGACTTGCTCCCCTACCTGTACAGGCCTCCTGGGAGAAAAGGCCAAGCAGCTCTCCCAAAGGAGAGGCTGACGTGCCCCTTCTAGTGTTACCAGGGCAGTGACACCCCAGAAGGGGAAGAGACAACCCCCTAGGCCGACTCAGCCACCATCAATAATCCAGAGGCCAGGCCTGGGACACCTGAGCCAGGGCCATCAAAGATTCATGCCCGCCCCCCACCCCATGAGCCTCAGGTTACAGGTCCCTCCCCTGACCTGCTGTGAGGTCAGCAGTCACACCTGTGGCCAGGGCGGGGCTGGCACCTAGGAGTGCGGGGCAGTCTCTCTTCCCACGTCCTGGGCCAGAAGAGTGGGCTGCTCACAGGCAGGAGGAGCAGCCCAGGCCCCGGGGTGCCCGAGGCAGGCCTGCCTCACCTTCTGGGAGAGGACTGAGGCAGGGTCTTGACTATGGGGCACAGAGAGGACCCTAACCTCAAACCCCCTCCTGACTGGAGGCAGCAGCAATGGCCGGACAAAGGGGAAGGAAGGGACAGCGGGGACTGTTTCCTCCCGTGGGGCTGAGTCATGAGACAGGCCCTCCCGCTCTTCCCCCCACCCCAGAGGCTGGTCCCTGGTGGGGTGGGAGGCCTGCCCTGCTGGGGCTCAGGCCTTCTCTGGTACTGTGGGGCCGGGCCAGGGAAGCCCTCTCAGGGCTGCCGGGCCACCAAATGGCCACAACCACAAGCCCAGATCCAGGCGGTCAGGCGGGTCGATGGTGGCCCAGGCTGTGGTGGGAAGGGTGGCCGACGGCCAAGCCACCAGGCTCTCTGGCCCAGCAGCCTGCACCTTCTACACAGGCTAGCGGAGGGGGACACAGGCCCAGGCAGGTGGGGACACCTGGCTCCTGGCCACCGCTTCTCTCCCAGCCTAAGGACAAAATCGAGGCCCCTGGGGCAGGGAGTGATGCTCTGGTTTGTAGAAGAAACTTGGGGTTGGGGGGAGCTGGCCTGGAGTCTCTAGGGCCAGGACTTTCCCCTGGATGCCCTAGATCTGGACCCTCTTCTGTGTTCCCAACCTGGGACTGCAGCCCTCTGACTCCAGCTGGGGCACTCAGAAGATTCGGGTATAAAACAGGGGCAAAGGAGCAGATCAGAGGTCAAGGTCAGCCTGGCCACTCTCTCGCTCTGAGGGCCCTGTCCCATGTTTCCCCAGCCTGGCTTGCAGGAGTGTGTGAGGGTCCTGGGAGGAGCCAAAGGTCAAGGACCCCTCCTCCAACAGACACAAACCCATACAAGCCACACGCAGACACAGCCGGTACATGCATTCATGGAACCAAATGCACACCGACACGCACCCAAACTGAGCACACTCGCACACAGACACCCACGGACGAGTGTACACAGTCACGAAACACTGATGTCTAAAGGTGCTTCCATGTTACTGTGTCCACTCAATCGGCCGGAGTGCATGTACACCCAGGTGAGCACACGCACAGGACTGTACACACAAGTGCACATGCGTGCACACTTCCCCAGATGTGCGCATCCGGGTACACCCACCCCCAGAAAGGAACAAAAATCCATAGATGGGCACACACCAGCACCTCCACCCTAGAAGGGCACGCAGAGCGCAGGGACTTCCGCCCCCGCTGTGTACGTACAAGTACACCCACCCCCAACTTTGCACAGTAAGTCCCCCTCCCCCCGCAGATGCGCCCACCCCCGGCGACCCGCGGCTGCAAAGCAGAACAGGAAGCCTTCCCCGGGCTGGTGCCAGGTAGCAGACAGGAGCCGAGGGCTGAGAAGGGGCAGCAGCCGCGGGTGCAGACCCTGTGCCCCCTGGCCGCCCCCCACCCGCCCTCACCGTGGATGCCCGTCTGATGCGCCATGGCTCCGTGCCCCGCTCCGCCCGCGCCCTCGGAGCCCTCGGCTCGGCCCTGGCCCCGCTTGCTGGCTCGGCCTCGTAGCAGCAGGAGGATGTGGCGGGGGCCGCCTAGCCTCGCGCAGCTTCCCGGGCGGGGTCGCAGGACCCGCCCCCAGCGCGCCCCGCCCCCACGGGCGCGGCCGGGAGGAGGCGGGACTTGGCGCCGCGCGTGCGCGCAGATCGCTGCTTGTTCCGGGTGGGCGTCTGGAGGGGAGCGGGCGGGCCTGTCCCCGCGTCTGCGCGCGCACTAGTGGTGTTGATGGAGAAGGAGCCTTGTTGCGTGCGCGCGCGCGAGAGAGAGTCTGTGCTCCCCCGGCCAGGTGGGTTTGCAAGCCGGGCGGGATGCCCACGTACCCACACTTGTGGCCAGGAAGGGGGTCCGCGTGTGGATGGGCGTGCGAGTGTTTGTGCAGCATCCTTTGCCCCGGACACCTTTCCTGAGCCCTTCTTGCGGGGCAGTGGGCACCAGAGAGGCGGCTGCTCCCTGTCTCTGGGAGCCCCTGCTGACTCCCAGGCAGCCAGCCTGCAAAGTGTGAGGAGCCTCTGAGAAGAAGTGAAATTTGAGTGCAGACCTGGCCAAGTGAGCGAACTCTCCCCCCAACCCAACCTGGGGCAGGGTGGGTGGGAAGTGCATGTGCAAAGGCCCAGGGGTTGGAGGCGGGCCAGAGCTTGGTGAGTCTGAGGCACTTCCCAGCTCCTAAGGAACTGGTCCTCACCCAGCAGCCTGGCCTTGTCTGACATCAGCTCCTGCCTGCTGCTCCTGGCCAATCAGCGTAATGGTATCTTCCAGGTCACTGGATTAACTCAGCGATGACTACAGGACCTTCCTCGGTCCAATCAGTGCCTGTCCCAGGACTTTGGCTGGGAGCACTGGGGAGGAGGCTGCTTTTGGGGTTTGAGGTTGCTGAGGGTTGGTGATGGAACGTGGCCTCTGGGGTGTCAGGCCCTGGCTTGAGCTCCCTGCCCACTTCCCCACCACTCCACCCTGACTCTCACCTCTGCTGCATGCCCTGGCCCCTGGGCTGCTCGCCTCGGTACTGTCCCCTACACGGAATGGGAGGGTTTTCATGTTCATCTTCCAGTGTGGTGTGCACCCCATGTCCACCTCCACACTCAGTGGAACCTAAACCCCTGGGTGGCCCTGCAGCTTGACCTTGGAACAGCTCCTAGCCGTCCCCGTCTCCCTCACCTCTGGGCCCCGCCGCAGCCCCATAGGGCCAGCAAAACAGAGCCACTGGCCCCATTGGCTCAGACCCGCCCCCCGCCCCCCACAGGCACTTGGCAGTCCCACAGCCTGACCTCCTGGACACAGAAATCAGCCAAGAAAACAGATTAATGGAGAGTAATCAGGTCGTGTTCTCTAAAAACGTCCATCACGGGATAAACAGTGACCTTCACTGCGAGGCCTCCCCCGCTGCCTGGCTGAGACCTGCCATGCCAGTCCCCTGTCTCTGTTGCTACCTAATAGGGAGAGTCACCTGCTTTTCCCTTCATGGCTTCCACCAGGAGTTAGGTTTTTGTCCCTGGTGTATCCCCAGCACTGAGAACAGTGCCCAGCATTGATAGATGTTCAGTAATATTTGCCAAGTAAGTAGATGTCTCGCTTGTCCAGCTGGGTAGCTCAGTTGGTTAGAGCATCGTCCTGATACACCAAGGTTGCGGGTTCAATCCCCAGTCAGGGCACAGACAAGAATCAACCAATGAATGCATCAATAAGTGGAAAAACAAATCCATGTCTCTCTCCCTCTCCCTCTTTCTCTCTAAAATCAACTAATTAAAAAAACAACAAGTAAACAGATGTCTGAACGCACCATCAGAGTCTGTGTTACATACTTACTGTGTGTGGGGGGCCCATGTATTTAGTCCTCAGGATGGCCCTGCGAGGTATCTCACAGATAAAGCAACTGAGGTGCGGAGAGGTGAAGTGATTCGATCTGGGTCATGCGGTTGCGAGTGTCCCCAGCCACCTTAGTTTCCTTCCCTTCAGGTGTGGGTACAAAGGGCGAGAAGTCCTGTTGGGCGGTGGCCATTGTCCGCTCGGTCCACACCCCACAGCTCCATGATGAGGGTCTAACCAGAAAAGGGAGCCTCCCGGGAGGTGGGGATTTGAGCCCCATCTGTCTCAGCTTCAGACCTGGGATGTGGGCAAGGAGCCCCAGGCCAGCAGGGTGCCCAGGCAGACCCGTATGTGGCCGAGGTCTCGTTTCAGGCACAAAGGTGAGAGCTGCACCCAGCTCCTCGGCGAGGCCTGGGCTGAGCTGAGCGTCCGGAGCAGGCTGGCTGCTCCTTTTCCCCTGATGTTTCTCAACACAAAGTCAGCCACTGAAATCATCAGAACGCTTTCTCCAGGCAGGTCAAGGATGTAAATGTTAGAAATAAGTGAACTATAAAAATACTGGGGAAAGCCCTGGCTGGCATAGCTCAGTGGATTGAGCTCGGGCTGCGAACCAAAGCATTGCAGGTTTGATTCCCAGTCAGGGCACATGCCTGGGTTGTAGGCCACGGCCCCCAGCAACCGCACATTGATGTTTCTCTCTTTCTTTCTCCCTCCCTTCCCTCTCTAAAGAATAAATAAATAAAATCTTAAAAAAAAACAAAAAACAAAAAACAATGCCCATAAGTTTAAAAAAAATACTGGGGAAAAAGGGAGAAGTTTGCAGAACCTTGGAGTGGAGGGGACCTTCTGAGTGTTACCAAACCAGAAACCATAAGGGGAAAAATCAGTAAGTTCTTTCACATTTGAAACAAAACTCCATGTGGCAAAACCCACCATCAAAGCCAGAACACACAGTAACTGGCTACAAACAACATACTTATAATGCATCATAAAATAAAAGCCCAATTTCCCTTATATACAAAGAGTTCTCATAAATCAATCTATAAGAAAAAGACCCAACAGCAAGTAGAAAGCTGAGCAAAGGACACAGGCTATCCAAAGAAAAGAGAATACAAATAATCTCTCTCAAACCTCTGAAAAGTCAGTTCTCCTCTCTCACCGAGATGAGTGGAAATCAGACCAGACTTACCGATTTCTTACCCGTAGGTGAAGACTCGTAACTTAAGGGGCGGGGACACCAGCTGTGGAGAGTAAATCGGTGCCACCTTCCTGTAGGATGTTATCTACAAACCTATGAACATGTACTTGTCCCCTTTTTAAAATTGAGGTGAAATGCACATAACGTAAAATTAGCCCTTTTAAAGCGAACACTTCGGGCATTCACAGGGCGGTGCGACCACCACCTCTATCCAGCTCCAAAACACTTCTATCGCCCCAAAGAAAACTGTTCGTCCAGCAGTCCCTTCCCACGCTCCTTCCACCCAACAAGCAAGCACCAGTCTGTCTGCTTTCTGTCCCTACGAATGCTCCTGCTCTGGACATTTCACAGGAACGGAAGCGGACCAGATGGGGCCTTTCGCAGCTGGCTCCTTCCACTTAGTGCAGTGCCTCGGCAGTCTGTGCACACTGTGCCAGCGCCCGGGGGTGCTCCGTGCCTTTTCAAGGCAGGGCGATGCTGCTTTGTGCATCCACCCCAGCGGACGGATGCTGGGCCATTTCCCCCTTTTGGCCGTTGGGGATAGTGCTGCTACGAGCAATAAATGCCTTCGATCCTACAGTTCCGTTACTGGGAACTGTTCCTACCAATAACGCCCGCACCGAAACACTAAGGCATGAAATTGGAAACAATCTAAAAGTCCTTCACTGTTGGGGGCGGGGCTGTGTGAGGTCCATGCGCGCGCAGAGACTGCTCCGCAGCCCTGACAGGGAAACAGGCAGCTCTTCAAAGACTAAGATGAAAAGCGGAGCCTTATAGGAACATTTCGGGCAGGGCCTCTTAGGATTGTAGTCCTGTCCTTCAGAGAACCATGGTCACCCAAGGTCAAGGTCATTGCTCCCATGAGGAGAGGAGTACAGCTTTGTCAGAATTGCAGTAGCGTCTTCCGGGGTTGGGGGCACACCTGGAATATTTTTGGGGTACCGGCGGGTGGGGATGCTGGTTTAAGGCAGCTCTTTCCACCCCGGGTCTGACTGCGTTTGCGCAGAGTGCGTACCACACTCTTCCAGGATTGGCGGGTGCAGCCGGCCACCGGCTCAGAAGGGGTCTCGCAAAGCCATCTAACAGATCAACCTCCTACCCCTAGAACGCGATACTTTCCCTGGCGAGACCTCGTGGGCAAGTCTGTGTTTAGATCGGTGGACTTTTCCCAACAAGCCACTCAGCTCTTTGCAGCCTCAGCTTTCTGGAACCGCGAGTCCCGTTAGTGCAGACAGAACGGTCACATTGTAACATCGCAAGGTCACACCAGTGGGGACAGAACGCCCCCCCACTGTTCCTTTGACCTTGTGTCTGTGAGTGTGGACTCTGACTAATACGTGGCTTGTAGAGGAACAGCACGAGTTTGTGTGAGAATCCTAGGAACTAATTTTAAAAGATCCTGACTCCGATCTTCAGGCCTCCCAGCTCGGGAGGTCTGCTGACCTCCAGCCTCGGGACCAGGAAGACGCGAAGCCGGGATGACTAACCGGGATGACGCACACCGGAGCAGGACATCACTTGTCTTATCAGAATGGACCGTGCTTATCTGTTCACAAAGGAGTTGGCAAGCTCTTCCCTTGATCTCTGTTCTGTTCCCCTCTCCCTCCTTACAGAAACCTCTGCCTCCATTGAGAGGGGGGATGGGCTTTGAGATGTGAGTCCTCCCTCTTCCAGGTGGCTGGCATCTGAATAGATCCAGCTTTCGCTGTGACGGGCAGCCAGACCTGGGCTTGGTGACAGTCCCCTGCCATTTTCAGGTCCTAGTGGCTCCTGTATCTCTGGGCTCGGGTCCATCCCCTGACCCCAAGTGCCTCGCTCTCACCCCTTCTTGAATCTCCCTGTCCTTTCTGCCATCCTCTTACAAGGACTCAGGGGCTACCTTCAGGGACCAGCGGACGCTCAGGACACTCTCCCCACCGTGAGACCCCTACCTTCATCACCTCTCAGTGTCCAAGAAATCTCCTGGGGCCCAGAGATTGGGGGGACATCTCTACCACTGCCGGCTCACCCACTGGTGCAGCAGGAGCACGCCTGTCGGCTCTCAGTGCCATTCAGACTGTGTCTTTAAATCCCAGCCCCCACCTTGCCCGCCCAGTGTGGTGAAGAATCTGACTTTGCTTAAAAGGAGACCTAGACTTTGTTCTTGGCTCCTGAGAGTTCAGACCCCACCCGATTGCCAGGGGAAGGGCTGGCCATGCCAGAGAGGCCACCCAGGTGACTTAGGTTGGGACTTTGGGTCATGGGGCATCCGTGGACAAGGAGACTCAGTCCAGCCACAGAGCCCATCAATCAGTCAATCAACAAACCACACTGACAAAATGAAGCCCCGGTAAAAACTGGACACCAGAAGCTGGGTGAGCACGTCCCATGTGCCCAGGGCTGGCCATGCCCTGTGTGTGTGATCATAGGTGGGTGCCAGGAGCTAATGCACCAGAGGGCAGCAGAAGCTTCACACTCGAAACTCTTCCCGACACGGCCCCTGTGTGTGTCTTCCTCTCCGCCAGCCTGTGAGCGGAAGAGGTGATGACTCAGCCTGAAACAGGTGGAACCCGGAGTTAAGCCCCTGTTCTCTGAGCTTCACATCAGAACCCTCTGAGTGTCTAGGGGCTGCAGCAGGTTTCAGCCAAAAAGGTGGAGGGCTGGCTCAGATGTGTAAAAGTCCTGGAGTGCATGCTGGGAGCACAGCTGGGCCTCGGCGCCCCAGCCGCCCGGGTGGGTGGGGTTCCCCAGGAAAACTCTTCCCTCAGGGCAGCAGCCTCTGCAAACCCCAAGCCTCCTCCCCGCACACAAGAACTTCAGCAGTCAACAACAGCAGTTTCTCATTTCCTTCTCTCTCCAGTGGTTTCTAGAAAAAGCCCGGGACTGAGCCTCCTTCGGGCTGTGCAGAGCCCACGTGGAAGCGGCAGCTGTTGGGAGGAGAGGTGGCCGGTGTGCGCCTCCCCCCATACCTTGAATGTGGAGACTGCAGCCTTTGACCTGAGCAGGCAGGGCTGGAGCCCGAGGTGCTCGTCCACAAAAGAGGGTCATAGGGTGAAACATGAGGGGGGACCCCAAGCCCCCCAGAACTGCCTTCCAAAGGGTGGGCTCCCTGCTAGGTGAGTGTTCTAGGCACCCGTCTGGTTCAGCGCACTAGCTGGTGTTGTGAGAGGCCGCATTTGTCTTCAGTGAATATTTTTTGAAGGCTCTTTCAATGCATTTGCCCATTGCATGATGGGTGAGTTACAAGCGCACCTGCTCGCACTGCGCTGAGTGTTCGGCAGTTTTTGACCAAAAATGGCACGACCCCCGTGCCCCACCCTCCCTATTCACCTGATCTCACTCCAAGCGACTTGTTTTTTTGTTTCCTCAGATGAAAGGAGTCCTCAGTGGGAAACGTTCTGCCGACGTGGAAGAAGTGAAACAAAAAACGGCAGAAGAACTAAAAGGCATCAAAACCAACAAGCTCAAAAACTGTTTTGAGCCGTGGGAAAAACATCTCGAAAGGTGTACTGCATCATGGAGAGGACTTCGAAGGTGACTGAAGTTTAAACATGTCAGAATAAATACATGATTACTTGTAAATAAACTCCAGGATTTTGGGTCCCTCTCTCATATAGCCACCCAGACACATCCCAGTCCTCTCTCTCACCCAAGGGAAAATGAAGAGCCTCCCTCCCCTCTCCACCCCACGGCTCCCCGAGCGGACATTCACCCTCTCCCCCTGCTGGCCCGTAGCTCTTACTGCACTCACTTTCGGCATCACATTTATCTCAGCCAAGACACAGTCTCACCTCTAGACCCCTGTACCCAGCAGAGTGGCAGTGAGGGAACAGCCAGCCTGCCTTTCAGCCCTGAACGGCATTCGGCCAAGGGGATGGGCATGTTGGGGGAGAGCAAGTGATCGGGGCTGTGCTCAGTGCCTGCCACCTGTGCAGGAAAGGGGCTCAACAGGGCCACTGACCACCCCTCCCGGCTTGAGGCTGGTGGGAACCTGATCCACCCATGCGAGGAAGACCCCCTGGCTGGCCCTCAACTGCAGACTCTGGAGTTTCCCTTTCCCTAAACTCTGGGGGCCCGTCATTTGCACTCAGAACCAGTTCCAGGGGCTGCTATGGCTTCGGGAACCACATTCTGAGAAGGAGCTTTCCTGCCCTCAAGGATGGCGTTTTCCAAGCGTGTCCAAGGTTGGCGGGTGGCTGCTGCACACCAGGGGGTCCAGGGGAGGGTCCCTCATGGTGCTGCCTCCACCAGCCTCCTCACAGTCCCCTGGAGAGACCGACTCAGGCTACCCAGCAAATGGCAGTTACACAGGGGATTCTTTTTGGAAAGAGATATACAGAAAGAGGTCTGTGAAGTGGGATTGGCCTCACCTGAGTATGGGGCTGAGCAGTCCCATGAGGAGCCGCTGTTGGCAGGAAGCTTGGGGAAGTGACGGGTGCTCCAGTTCGGGGCCAGAGGCCTGAGGACCGGGAGTGCCCATGGTCCAGGGAGGGGAGGACGGCTGTCACAGCTCAGCATAGGTCAGACCTGCCCCCTTGGCCCCTCTGTCCTCCCCAGGCATCCGAGGGTTGGAAGAGGCCCCTGAGCTGGCGAGGACCGTGCGGTTTACTCAGCCAGGGAGCAGGAAGGACCGGTGGCTCGCCACACCGGCCCGAGGGAGCACGCCCACGGAGACCGGGCTGGCCAGTGCCTCCGGTGGGACAGGAGGTTCGTACTCGGAGAACCACTGGCCGGAGGGCAGGGGTTGTGCGGCAGGGCTAGTTGGGTGGTTGTGTGCATCCTGTGAACCTTGCAGAGCCGGGCCAACAGCCGTGGGACAGCTGAGCTGCAGGCGAGGCAGTGGGCTTGCAGGGCGGGCTTGGGGAGCGGGCCCACCCCATACGCTGTGGCTTAAGCCCCTACAAAGCCCTGCAAGGAGGGGATCGTTGGTCTCATCTCACAGACGAGGACACTGAGACTCAGAAGTTCACTGACCCACCCAGTGAACAGGGAGCAGAGTCCAGCGTCAAGCCCGCCATGCTGCCTGCCAACTCGGATGCGGAAAACAGAGGGCAGGGCAGGGACTCCCAGGAGGTGGACCTCTCCTGGGGAGGGACCGCGTGGTGTGAGGCTGGGAGGAGAGAGTGGAGCAGGGCTCCCTGGGTGCCCAGAGGCGCCCCCAGGCTCACCCACAGCCCGGTGTCCGCTGGGATGCTTCGAGCTGACAGCATCCCCTTCCTGGATGCTTCACCGCTTGCTTGGAAACATCCCCCCAACCTATGGTGTCTCCCTGGACGCACTCTCTGGCCACCGAGAACCCCAGGACCCTGGGCGTTGTGAGTCTTAGCCAAGATGCGGGGAAGGGCACCACTGCAGGGCCAGGCGCTACAGAGGCACCCAGCGTCCTCGCTGTCATCATTACCGAGGCTCGAATTTCAATTAGCAGCACAGGCCGTGAGTTCCATGTGAGATTCCAAGGGGCTACGAAGTCATGCTTGCACACTATGTAGGCGAAGCATGCCCGCCCCGGTTTTCTGGACCACTGCCAGGCACAGAGGTAGTTTTGTAACAGGCACCATGAGAAAACACGAAGCAGCACTGCCCTCTGGTGGACATGAACAGTATGTACAACAGCTCATGGAGCAGGAACTGGAGAAGTACTGGTGGAAAACGGCCACTTTTCAGAGGGGGATGGATGCTTCTGGGAAGTGCGTGTCTAAAACCGCAAGCACACTTGGGAGCCTTCCCTCGGGGCCATGAAAAGTTTTATTCCTCCCGTCAGCCACCCACCTCTCTCCTCTGCGCTCCTGGGACACCCAGGGAAGTCTGAGCAGGTGGCCAGGAGTCACTCCAAGGTCCTGCTCCCCAAAGTTACACCGGCAAGGGTCAGGGCACGTGCCTGTGTGGCCGTCAGAGCCCCCAGTCCGAGTGTGGAGTGTGAGAGGCAACCCATCCGTGTATTTCTCGTTCATCGATGTTCCTCTCCCTCACTTCCCCTCTTTCTAAAGATAAATAAAAATATATTTTTAAAAAATCTTAAAAATAAAAAAGACTCCCCCCAATGGGGGTCTGGAATGAACGGAGCAGCTCGGACACCTCGGCCAGGCCTGTGTCCACGTGAGGCACAGGTGGCCTGGGGGGGACCCAGAGGAGGGGAGACTTCTCCAGAGGGGCCACAGTGCTACTGCCCCTTTGCTGTTTTGCACCCTGTACCAGACCAGACTGAATGATGACTTACTTACATTTCGAGTTTGGGAAATGCACTTCACATGCAAGGTTAACATTTACTCATTATGAAATGCCTCGTGTACCCTGAAGAGCATCTGAACCATGCGGGCTGCAGAAAGAGTGGACAGAAAGCAGGCAGCCACTCAGCTAGGACTGAACCCAGCTAAGCATGGACCCTGGGGGCGGGGTGGAGGGGGGCCCTGGTACTGCTCTGCAGTCACACCCACCCCCGAGATGATGCCTAGCCAATGTCTATGATGACTTCTTCTTTTTAAAGATTTTATTTATTTTTAGAGAAAGGGGAAGGGAGAGAGAGAGGGAGAAAAACATCAACGTGTGGTTGCCTCTCAGGCAGCCCCCCTACCAGGGACCTGGCCTACAATCCAAGCATATGCCCTGACTGGGAATCAAACCAGCAACCCTTTGGTTCCCAGGCTGGTGCTCAATCCACTGAGCCACACCAGCCAGGGCTTGTTTTTCTATACGGCTTCCCACCCACATTTCCATCTCTAAGTGCAGAGTTCAGTTTGGGTTACTGTTAAATTGTGTGTAAAGGACCCACTGTGGCCCTGAAACGTGAAAATGATGCTGCCACAAAGAGCACCATATGTCAACTGATTCCCCACATGCTAGATTCCCCAGACCGGTCACTGGATATTTTCCATTAACGGCCAGATGGTGAATATTGGAACTAGATAGTTTAGGAACTAGGTAGTTTCTCTTGCAACTGCTGGACTCTGCCCCTGTCCTGGGGAAGCAATCACGATCATGTGCTTAAAAAAAAAAAAAAGCATGACTTTACTTAAAACAAAGTAGAGACAAGTGGCAGGCCGGACTGGGATCTAGTCCCACAGTTTGCCGACTCCTGCTGAAGGTGAGTTGCTTAGGAGGGGGACTGCCAGAGCCTTACCCCCACCGCCCACAACTGCACAGCACCTCGGAGTGGACAGGACACAGGTGGCCAGGTCAAGGGGCAGGTGCACACTCAACTTCGCTGGGTCAAGCCAGACTCTCCCCCACGGGGCTTTCGCACGTTTGCACCCCCGCCAGCAGGGTCTACGTGTCCTGGCCACTCAACCTCACCTGGTGTCATTCATTTCTGCCAGACTCACAGGTGCGCTGTCGTTTTGTGTTTCACCAGTAAGAGGCTGAGACTCGTCAGCAACGCTGCCTTTGTGGGAATGGAAGGACAATTTCCGTGGGACCTTGAATGGCACAAACTGGGATGTCCCAGGGGCAGAATGGGCAGTCTTCTTCAAGATCCCATCTGGCCCCGACCCACCCCTGGCCTGTACTTCTCCTGGCAGCGCCCCCACATCCTTGCAGGGCCCGAGGCGCCGTCATGTTTCCCCGTGAGAGGGTGGGAGGAAGGGCTGAACCCCTCCCCCCACAGACACCAGCTCCGGAACCTGGAGACTCTGATAAACAGCAACAGGAACTGAGAGCAGTCAGTCCTGGAAGATGGGGGGGGCTGATGTGAGACAAAGGGGGGACAGAGAGCACAAAGGGACAGCTAGTGAAGGTGACAGACAAATCTTGTGGGAGTGCGTGCCCAGGGCTTAGCTGTAAAAAACAGGAAGTTTTTATTCAAGTTTTATAGTTTCCTT
The DNA here is from genome assembly GCA_004024845.1 of Tonatia bakeri. Taxonomy (NCBI): domain Eukaryota; kingdom Metazoa; phylum Chordata; class Mammalia; order Chiroptera; family Phyllostomidae; genus Tonatia; species Tonatia bakeri. Next base: position 31,803 of record PVIA01004901.1, on the reverse strand, counting down.
TAAAGATTCCCCCCCCCCATATGTTCTGCATTTAATGTGCCTGCATGGGTCTGGGAAGGAGTGACACAAGGACAACTCAGAAAAGAATCTTTTAATAAAAATTGCTCATAAAATCCTGATAAATCTCAAAGAGCAAGATATTTCTTAGTACATTTATAAAAGAACATTTGGTCCTTTTACAAAAAGCTCCCTTTTAATTTAAATACACTTCTTATTTACAGATTAGATATAAAATATCATCTCTAGTTGCAAAGCATATTGCACATTACAGAGAAGCATTTGTGTATTTCTGTAGGTTTTCCAGAGCTTCCAACTCTAGATTGCTTTAAAAAAAAACATTTACTTTTCTTGTGCATAATAAATAAAAATGCAGCTTGTGTTTTGCTATTAAAACGACCACAAAATACTCTGAAAAACCATCCTCTGCCTCTGTCGGAGGGGAGGGGCACCGCCTGGGGCAGGTCCACAGGAACCGAACACTCGCACCCCCATCCCAGCGGGACAGGATCCCTGAGCCCCGCACAGGCAGGGACGCCGGCCAGCCCACCCCCACGGTCCCAGGAGCCCCGCCCTGCAGGGGAGAGGCCCCGGGGAAGCGGTGGGTGGATGCAGCCAGATGGAAGAGGAAGGAGGAAGGCTGCAGGTTCCGCCGCCCTGGCGAGGTGGCCAGTGCGGAACTGGAAAGCATCCGAGGGGAAGAACCCCGGGCCCCACGGAAGAAAGGCCAGTCAGACTCACGTCAGTCTTGGGTCACCCCGCACACTGAGTCAAGGGGGAGCTCAGGAAGGGGGTGACCAGGCTCAGTCCTCCTGCCGCACGACATCGCTTGCCCCGCCAGGTCCGAGGCCGTCACCTGCCGTCACCGCCCAGGCACAAACACCAAGAGTGAGGACCCCATGCGCATCTGCGCCCCACGTCAGGGTAGCCTCTGAGCGGAAGCCCAGCTGGGTGGCCTGCAGGGAAGAGGTGGTGATGGCAGCTGGGTTTCCAGAGGGTCAGCGCGGCTGGAGAGCTGCTGTCACCTCCAGGCCCCCAGAACTCCAGGGAGGGACGTTCCCATCCCATCACCTGCAGCAGCGAGGCCCCGCCCTACAATGGTCCCACCCTTGGCAGGGGGGGTTGGGGGGGCACGGGACCCCAGCTGCCAGACTGGAAGGTTGCGTTCCCCACAGGCCCGCCAAAGCGACTGACGCCAGCAGACTGTGGGACTTCGAGGAGGGCGCGGGTGCACAGCTGCTCCTGAGGGGGCTCCCAGCAGAGCCCAGGCGAGGGAATGTCTGACACTGCCCTGAGCAGGCTCCCTGGGCCTGAAATCTGCGGACACTGGACAGCGAGCAGCCCGAGACCTGCAGAGCAAGGCTGGGCCCAGAGGGCACTGTGGGGTGCTGAGGGTATCACGGGAGCTGGGAGGAAAGCCCGGGTGGCGCAGAGAGAGGGCGCCCGAGGGGCCTGCTCTCTGGCCCCGCGTGACCCATGTTCCCAAGGGTCAGGAGAGTCTCTCTCCGATTTACCGGGGGGGGGGGGGGGGGGGGGGGGGGGGGGGGGGGGGGAAGCTACAGGGGTGCCCCTGCCCACGGTGCGTGGGTCTAAAGTGAGATACTTCAGTTTTCCCGAGCCAATGAAAACAAGAAAATTTTCTATTCAGTAGACAAGACAGTGTTGATAAATGGAATGCTTCTGAAATGGAAAAAAAAGAGGTAAAACAGAAGCATTTGATTCTTTTACTTTAAAACTGGCAGCGTAAACATTTAAAAGATGGAGGTGATACATTGTTACTGAAAAATACCCTTTAAAAAACCTCAGTGAACTGAATCCTACATCTCTTTTAGAAAACAGTAACAAATTTTCAGGAAGGAGTAGGATGCGTCCCTTTGGCTCACACAGGGCAGGGCTCGCTTCTCATCAGACAGACAGGCAGACAGACAGACAGCCACGAGACAGTGCGAGGTGAGGGGCTTGCATCCATCTCCGTGGGAGCCCTCCGCACATGCTCAGAGAGAGGCACTCTCGTTCTGGCTGAGGAAGTAAGGAAAAAAGGGAGTGAGGAAAAAAGAAAGTAAGGAAATGAGGAAGAAGGTGTTTCAGAGCACACTTCTCCTCATCAATGCTTGCTTCAAAGGTCGGCAGAAAGGCAACGGCCAGCGGAGAGATTTCCAGATTCTTGCTAACTGACACCACCCCGCCCACCTCTCCCTGGCCCGGCCGAGGAAGGGCTCAGAACACGCCTCTCAGACCCAGAGCAGCAGTGGCAACACCCAGCGGCCCAAACCAAAGCGACACCAGCCCGAGGCCAAAGCCTGCAGGACAGAGAAACAGCTCCAGACACGGGAGCAGGGAAGTCACCTGACCACCCTCCGGACTCAGCGAACCGGCACCAAACACAGGACACAAAGCCGAACCCTGACCCGCACACCGTCAGAACGGAGATGCCATGGTCAGTAAACGTGAGGCAGACGGAAGCTCAGGCAACCTTAGGGATTCCTCTCTCCCCAAAAGGCACACGGTTCCAGAACCTGGGCGGCTCCCCAGGTAAGCGCCCCGTCGGTGTGAAACACGCCCAGACAGCGAGGGCCCTGCAAGCAGACCCCCGGTAACACTGCAAGGGTTACTGGGGTGCAAATGGGTGATCTTCCTCCACGGGACCCCAAATCAGGGGGCTTCAGGAGGAGAGCCTGACTGTCCAGTGAGAGGGAGACAGGAGGACAAAGTGCAGTCAACTTCAGGCCCTTGCACAGAAACTGCGCCCAGAGCGGGACCCCCCGGACGAAGCTGCGAAGGTCCATCTGGAGCTGCCCATCCGCTGCACTGAGTGGCATCAGCGCAGTCAGCAGGAGCCATCTTCCATGGGCCTGCTCACCTCAAACTGTGTCCTTAAGAAACACGGGCACTTTATTGAACGGAGGAGAGACAGTGACGTGAGTGAGACTCTGCCAGATGTGGGTGAGGGCCGGTGGGGCCCCGGGCTCACGGGGGGGCCCCGCAGACGGCTGCAGGGCCTGGCTTGGCGTTTGGTCCAGGTCGGGTACGGGGTCGGGGGCCACGGAGAGGCGAGGGTCAAATCAGGCCAACCATCTGGTCGATCTGTCGCATGTAGACGCTTTTCAGGGGCAGGGAGTACCTCCTCTCGTCAGGCACGCGGTTGCACTAGGGAGAGAAAAGGGGGCTCGATGGGGACTTCAGACTAGAGATCCCGTGCGGAGCCCTGGCTGATGTGGCCGGGTGACCCGACCTGGGGTTTCTCAGCCGGGTGCTGGGGACATCTGGGGATGCCCATGGGCTGCGGGAGGGCTAGCAGCACCCCTGGTCTCTGCCGCTAGATGATCCCTGACCCCACTGCCCAGTGTGGCTGACGGAGATTGTCCCCAGACCCACCCACTGTCCCCGGGGAGCGCTGACGTGAGGTAAGACCCTCGTTCCCAGGGAAGAGCTGGGGACCTGGGGAGGCCGACATCCACTTGAGTGCAGCAGGGCTGGGCCTCCTGCTGCCACACGTGGTCCCTCGTTCACCCAGAACTGCCAAGGATGCTTTTGCTCTTTGGAAACACTATGGTTTTTCTGAGTTTATGGCTCTTCACAGCTAAAACTTAAATGCTTAAGAGTGCTTTAAAAAAAAAATTTATGCCCTGGCTGGCATAGCTCAGTGGATTGAGCGCAGGCTGTGAACCAAAGCATCGCAGGTTCGATTCCCAGTCAGGGCACATGCCTGGGTTGCAGGCCACGGCCCCCAGCAACCGCACATTGATGCTTCTCTCTCTCTCCCTCCCTCCCTTCCCTCTCTAAAAATAAATAAATAAAATCTTAAAAAAAAATTTATGTGTGTTTTTTTTTTTTTTTTTGTACTTAAAGACCCTTTTTTCTTCCCCTCAAAGGAGAGCAAGTTTGGAACCAAATGTGACATCTGGGGACATTTCCCCAAACACCGTGACAGGCTCTTCTCCAAAGGAACCTGCCCCCACCACTCCCAATGGAACTCTCCTGGCCCCACTCCCTGTTCTCAGAAAGTCAAGCCCAACAGGTCCCTCGGTCGGTCCCTGCATCCCACCCATACTTCCTTCTGCCTGAGCATCCCCCACCAGGGGCACCTTCCTGTCTCCAGGACCCGCTGAAAAGCCAGCTCCTCCAGGAAGCCCTCTTGACTTTCTTGGCAGCACTGCGGCTGGGCCCCCCTCACAACTACCTGAGGGCAGGCGGTCTTTCTGCTAGGCCAGGACCTGTCTAGAATGGGGTCCCTCGATCAGCCCCCAAGCCCAAGGGAATCAGCTCTACTACACGGCTGTCACCTTCCACCCCAACCTGGCTCCACCCCACGGCGCACGACCCAGAACTGGCAGTCTGGGGAGGCTCTTCCACGCTCTGGTCCCTCACTTTCGTTCACAGGCTGATGGCCGAGACCGTCATGTGGACATTGAGGGGCAGTCCGGGGGCAGAGTCTGGGGTGGAAGGTGCCCCTATTCCTGGAGGCAGGTGGAGGAATATCAGCCACCAGGGCATTGCCAGGGGCGAGATGGCATCACATGCCTTGTGGGGAAATAAGGCCTGACACTCCACCCAAAGCATGGCCTGCTTCCCAGCCTCACTTCCGAATCTGCTCCTTGATTCGAATCTTCATGACGAGGAGGACTCAGAGGACTCACATGAGAGACATAGGCCTCATTTCCACGTCCCCCCGCAGCCTGCTGGGGGTGGGGCCAGGCCCCCACTGCCCCTCAGGGGCACCTTCAGGAAAAGTGTGACCAGCGCTGCCTCCCCTCTCCCACCGGCCGGTGTGCTGCCTCCCCTGCACCCATCCTCGGACCCACCTGCCCCTGTGCACCCTGTTCCGGCGACAAGATGATTCTGACACAGGTTCCCCGCCCTCCGGTGTGAGCAGGTCAGAAGGGAGGAGGAGGGTCCCGTGCGCCCTCAGCTGGCTCCTTCCTGACGGAGGCCGCCCCCAGCCCGCCGGTCCACCAGCCCCTGCAGCGAATGCCCCCCACTTCTGTGGCTTCCCGCACCAACACTGCCTCGGTGAACGGCTGGGGGAAACTCCTAGCTAAGCCATCCCACGTGGGCCCTGCAATCGGCTGCGAGTGTTGTTTCTCCCGCCTCGTGCGAACCACCAGGAAAGAGCAGAAGCAACTTACGTTGGAGCTGGAGTTGAGGACCTTCACGTCGTGGGACTTGGGCCTGCGTGGGGGCTTCTCCGCGGGGCCCCGCCCTCCCTCCTCGGAGAAGAGCTCCTTCCAGGGGGCCTCCCGCAGGTGCTGGTCGACAGACACGATGTGCCCCTCGGTTGTGAACATGTACCTGGTCCCGGACTTGTGCACTGGGTTCTCCTCGTCAAAGAGCTGGTGGGAAGGACAAGAAAACCGACGCGGCTAGTGACTGCGGCCTGTGGGACAGACTCCCGGATGCAGCCCCCAGCTCTGCGGTGGCACTCGGCAGGGGGCGGTGCCAATGAACAACCGTGGTTCCCAATTTGGCTACAAGCTGGAATCGCCAACTTTGTTTACACTCAGATGTCCCCGCACTGGCTGAGGCGACCGGCCCAGGCTGGGACACAGAGTTGGGCAGCGTGTGGAAGCCCCTGGGTGAAGCCCGGCACGTGCTCGTGATGGGTTCTGGGGCCTGCTGCACCCATGCCCTGCCAGAGGCCAGAGGGAGGAGGTGGGCGTTCTGTCCTTCTCAGCATCCTCAGCACATGGGCCACATGAACCCATCCCAGTGCCAGGGCGGGGCGGGGCCGGGCTCTGGGGACACGGGGAACTTGAGCCCTCTCTCCTCCAAGGGTGGTGCGGGGTGGGCGGGCCAGTGGGGAGGAGGCAGGGTCAGTGAATGCCCAATGAGTGGGTATCAAGGCATCTCAGCTGGGAGACTCCTGGGAGCCCCCTCACGTACTTTTCAAATGAGGGGAACTGGGCCCCAGCCGCCCTCCCACGCCTGCACAGTGAACAGGAGAAGGACAGGCTGGGCCAGCTCCCCTGACCCTGGGACTTTCCTCTGGGCCCCAGGGGTCTCCTCCACTCACTCCAGACCTGCCCTAGGAATACCCCTGCAGCGTGGCTGCCGCACGGGGTATGGCCTGGCCCTGGCCAGCCTGTGTTGCAGGTTGCACCGTGTCAGGCTCACATCTCTGTCTGCGTGACGGAACCTCCTCTACACTGGGGTGAGAGCCATGGGGCATGGGGCTGACTGAGCGCTCCCGGGGATGGGGGGCCCCTGACGACACACGCACCAGGTACAGGTACTTGCAGGTCTCGCTGAGGAAGAAGCTCTCCATGCGGTCCTCCTTGGACTTGTCGATGACGTGGTGCAGTGTGGCGTACCCGCACCTGCGAGACCACCGCCTGGTCAGCCCCACCTGCCCCTGCACACCCACACACGCACCGAGGGGCAGGGGGGTCCAGCACAGGGCAATAACTGTGATGTCCAACACCACAAGGCGGACACACCCGGTGGGGTTCAAGGGTTGCCTGTCTTTAGCTGGACTGCCTGCAAATCCATTTACAGACAGACTTGGCGGCCGAGGCCCCCAGTGGGCTGTGGGGGAAGGGAGGCGGGCCTGCTGGCAGGTGTTTGCCGCAGGCGGAGCGGGACACCAGGGAGATGACCAGCAACGAATTTGGAAGGACTTGTTTACATGCTTTTGTCCTAATATTTATAGAGCTGATGTATCATTTCGATGGCCAAAAACAGTACTTTATAAGAAAATACTTATGACGGACGTACTGCTGGGTGAAAAAAGCAGGTCACAATGTTGAAAGAGTGTTTGTAATACACACACACACACACACACACGTTAAGGACACACATAGTCACCCTGGCTGGTGAGGCTCAGTGGACTGACTGAGCGCTGGCTATGAACTGAAAGGTCGCCGGCTCAATTCCCAGCCAGGGCACATGCCTGGGTTTCGGGCTTGTCCCCGGTTGGGGCGTTTGAGAGGAAACAATCCATGTATCTCTCACACATCAGTACTTCCTTCCCTCTCTTTCTCCCTCCCTCCCCCATCTCTAAAAATAAATAAAATCTTAAAAAAAGAATATGCACAGTCTGCTGGAACCTTACAGACAAAAATGGTGAAATAATACAAGCCATCCCCATTATCACGAACAGGTTCTATCACAGAAACAGGAAGCAATTTCCATACAAAATTAACATTAACGACCTGTCCTACAAATTAAAGTGCCACCGCGAATCAATAACATTTCCCCAGAACGACTCAAAGCAGATCAAAAGTGGCCGCAGAGAAAGGGCAGACGGAGGGCACTCACTTGACCTTCGTGTGCTTCTCCAGACTCTGCAGGATGTCCATGCCCACGTGGAGGTAGAAGGGGTTCTTGGTCGCCTAGGGAGAGCACGAGAGCATGTGACCTCACGAGGTCTGAGGACTTGCCGTGGCAGAGCTGGCGAGCACTGCAGGGGTTTCCCAGCAGGCGAGCCACTGGAGAAGGAAGGCCCGGTCCCCTTGGTCCTGAAGGGTCACAGTGTGACAGGCCTAGGGTGTCTGTCAGTTCCAGTTGAGCGCCCTAACAACCTATTTAAGATTAAGCAGGGCTGAGAGAGCCCAGTCCTGGGCAGAATCAAACCCTGCTTGGCCTTTCGGAGCTGCGCCCCTGCCAGAGACAAGCACTGCCGCTGGGACAGTGCCGCTCAGAGGGCAGATCCAGTCTGGCCCCACCCCGGACCTCCCCAGAAATGTTGGCTCTGGGCTCAGGGAAGCAGGCGCTGGCCCGGGTGCTGCGCCCACACTGTGAGGCAGGGAGTGGGAACAGGGCAAGCGGGGCCCCAGGGAGGCTCTGCAGCCAGTCTGCCCGCCCTCCAGCTCCGGCCTGGAGTGCCCACTGCGCTGGCACTCGCTCAGAGGTGGTTCGCCTAAGACAGGATTATCTGGGAAGAGGCGACTTTGCCCCACCAACAGTGCGACAGCCGGGGATCCTGTGTAATCCCGGCCCCGTGCCAACGTGCAGCAGCACAAACAGAAAACTAAAGGGCGGCTGTGGTGGCTGCAGGCACAGGGGGAGGCTTCGGAGGCCAGGCCGCCACAGGAAGGCGCCCCGCACCCTGGGAAAACAGCCTAGGAGAGCATAACACTGGAAACTGGAAGCAGTGTAGACAGGGAGAGAGTGCCCAAGGCAACAGACCCACCCGCAACAGGCCTGACGCCCTGGGGGCTGGATGGGGGTGGGGGGCACCCTGAGCTCAGGGAGACACACGGCAGGGGGAGACCCATCAGGGGCAGCCCCTCTTCTCAGCGGCCACCTAAGCCCAGGGGCACGAGGGCCACCAGCAGCTTCACCAGACACCCCCGCTTTGCAGAGAGAAGCCAGTGAGCTGGCCTTTGTGTTCGGATGTCACCGACTAGACCCGATCCCCAGCGCTGATGCCGCTGCGGAGCTCATGGGGGTCAGCGTGCCGGGGGTGGGCCCACAGGGGCTGGCCTGGCGCTCTGACTGCACTGCACGCAGGCCCCGTCCGTCGAAGTGCGGGGTGGGAGGCTGTGTGCACATGTAAGCATGGCAGGTGGGGTATAAACATCCGCCTGTGACGAGGAGGCGGAGACCTCGCAGGCAGTTCCACAACCCCGGCATGGAAATCAGTACACTATGTTTCCAGCATTGACCAACAACAGGTGTCCAGACATGTCCCCGACTCTCCTTCGCAGCCAAGAAAAAGGACCTTTTTGTCTGCAGAGTTATCGCAGAGACCAGGTTCCCCAGCACACGAACTGCACCCCCAGAAAGAGCGGTGGGGGCAGATCGATTTGGAGAACACTGAGCGTAGAGCAATCCTGACACCCCCGCCCCCGAGGACTAGAAAGAAGGGGCCTGCGGCTCAGACACGGCTCAGCTCTGCGGAACGCCAGGCTACAGCCATGCGACCGCAGACGCAGTCGCCGTCCGGGAGAAGCGCAGTGGCACCACTGCCGAGAAGACCCAGGACAGGCGTGCGCTGTCAGCATCACCAAGCAACAGCACGGGCCTGCGTTAGCCTGCAGACGCGAGCCAAGGTCCCGCCCCGCGTTGGGGCGCACAGACGCAGCACCTGGTAGAGCAGGTACGTGGACTCCACCAGCTCAGGCCTCAGCGGGTAGAAAAGCACGTCCGGGGCCTGCAGCTGCCAGTTGTACCGCTCAGGCAGGGCGCCGTACCGCTTCCAGATGGCGTAGTAGAAGGCGTGCAGGCAGATGGCGTCCTCCACGTCCCCCATCAGTACCTACGGCCAGGCACAGGTCACCAGGCTCCGGCGCTTTCCCCACAGCGGCCGGATGCCACACGAGGCTGGGGGCTCTCCTGCCACCCACTCACCCTCACCCCAGGTTGGACTCACGACCAGCCCCAAGGGCGGCAACCTGGGGTGACGGATGCTTTGGCTGGGGGCCCCAGTGCCGAGTACCTGCAGCCCGGGGAAGAAGGCCTGCAGGGAGTCGATCCACGTGTTCATCAGCTGCCCGCTGAACATGTTCACATTCACGTAGAGTGGGGGGTCTCCTTCTCCCTCGTTGCAGGCTTCCCGACTGAGGGCCAGGCAGAGCAGTCCCGTGAGGGGGAGAGGGCCCGCTCTACCCGCCCCCTGGCCGCCCCTGGTGGTCTAACTGAAATGGCATCAACTTAGCCTTGCCTCCTCCTCCCCCTTTAAGCCTTCGGAGACAGGCTGCCGCCACCTGTTGGTCACGGACTCAGGGGCAGACAACACCCTGACAGAGCCAGGGTCACGACCAAGCGTCAGGATGGCTCAGGTCTCACTGTGCTCGCAGAAGGCTTCCTGACGTTCAGGTTTAAGGACAGGGCCCTGCCATAGAGCACGGTGCGCAGCGTGGGGCTCCGTGGGGTTGGACCCGAGTGGGAAAGCCTGGGTATTTTTGCACAGAAAAGGAGTCTCCGGTCTAACATGCAGACACCACGGCCTGGAGGAACACATCAGAGCTTGACCTCAAGGAGCAGCCGCGTGAGTGAGCCTGGGACTGGGTCCCCTGCCCTGACAGGGCCTTGGCGAGGCCCCCGACCCTGCCAATAGCCTGGAGACAACCTTGTGAGACCCTGGTCAGCGCAGCCGCTCCCAGCTCCTGACCCTCAGATGCTGCTTCAAGCACTAAGTTTTGGGGTGACTTGTTACACAGCAGCAGGTGGCTAATGCACCCCTGTGCCCCCAAATGACAAACAACCGGTGCGGGCGGAGCCCCACCGAGCCCGTGGTGCATGTGGAGACAGACACAAGTGTGCGCGGCATGCTCCCAGGGAGATGGCCAGGGCCTACCCTCTTCGCAAGTAGCTCCGGATGCTCTGGTAGGCGGCGTTGAACATGTCCAGGTCTTCTTCCTCTCCAAAGAGGATGTAGGATTTCAGGAGGTACTCGTAGAAGGAGTCCAGCCCGGCCCCCAAGCCACTCTGCTTCCCCACCCAGCGGCCCGTCTGGATGTTGACCACGTTGCCTGTGGGAACAGCAGCACCTGTCAGGCCCCTGCTGTAGGGGCGGGGTGGTCTGCTCCTGGGGTCCCCATGCCGCAGCACCTCTGTCCTTGGCAGTCAGAGAAGGAGGGATGGCTGGGCCCTGACACTATTGCCAGCCCTCACAGTGGCCCGGACAGCCAGGGGACCTTTCCCAACACACAGGTTCAGCACTGATGCAGACATGGGGACCACATTCCACGCCAAGGTGAAACAGAGCTGTCACTGTTCTTCCAGATGGGCAGCGCATTTCAGAAGCCAAGAGTGGCCCTGGCTGGTGTGGGCGCTGTGGATTGAGTGTCAGCCTGGGAGTAGAAAAGGTCACTGGTTGATTCCCAGTCAGGGCACATCCCTGGGCTGCGGCCCACATCCCCCCAGTAGGGGGCGTAGGAGAGACAACCACATGTTCATGTTTCTCTCCCTCTCTTCTTTTTTCTCTTTTCTTTAAAAATAAATAAATGAAATCTTAAAAAAAAAGAGGAACGAAAGGAATAATCACAAATCACCTTTAAAAAAGCAGAGCCGTACGGCCCCAGGACACTCGAGTCACTTCCCGATGACAAAACACATGCCTCTCGGACAGTTACACGGGGAACCCATTGCTGAACAGCGTCCTGAGTCAGCAGGATGCCGAAAACCACCGACGGTGAACGGCGACTGCACAGGCGTTCATCCCGCCTTATCCCTTCTTCCTACTTTTATATACTCAAAAATTTTGAGTATATAATTATATTAATTGAATGAGCATTAATATAATTATATACTCAAAAATTTTGAGTATATAATTAAAAAAACAGTGTCTTGACGACACTCTCAAGGGCAAAACAACCCCCCAACACAGGTCTGATCCGAGCTTTCAGTCCACAGCTGCCACCAGACAGCATGGGCCTTGGTGGGGCCGACCCCACCACACAGCCAAATCCACACGGAACCTCGGACAGCCGACTGTAAGCCCACACCGACATACAGTCGGTCAATGTGCGTTCTGCAGCCGTGTGAGTCATGTGCTGCACTCTCACAATAATGTGGGCTGGAGCAAAAACTCGTTACAAAAACGGTGAGGGAGGGGAACTATGTTTGCCCAGCCCCGGGGCCACGATCTAGGAGGGGAGCCGGCCTGCAGCAGTGCGCAGGGGTGCCGAGGGCACCTGGCCCTGACGTGCACGGTCCGCCTTAGCGGCAGTTCTCCCCACACACTTCCAGGAACGGTGGTTTTGGGGGGGCTCTGCCAAGGGTCGGATCAGAAGGGGCCCCGAAGAAACCTCCTCTGCCCATCGAACCTCAAGACCTGCCCCCACACAGAGGTCACAGGAAGGAGCCGAGCAGGGTCGCACTGAGGGCTGACCTGTCGAGCGTCAAATCCAGAGGCACGGAAAGAAGGGGTGGGGAGGAGTGGGCGCCCGAGAGAAGAGGAAAGGACAGGGGCCCCAGGCTGCGGTCCAACAGCTGGAGCAGGTGCCCCATACCTAATAACCCTGTGTCGTTGCTCCGGAGGCTCCAGAGGGCTTTCACCGCCCGCCGGGCCACCCACTCGAAGGTGGAGTCCCCCAGCAGCCTGCTCAGGATCCCGAACTCCACCAGTAGGGAGCCGGCTCCGGCCGTGCAGGTCTCGTTGTTGCTGTCGGGAGGGACGCCCGTCTGCAGGTTCACCTGGGGACAGGGGGAGACAAGGATGTAGGCGCAACTCTAGGGACCCTCAGGGCTTGAAGGCAGGGCCACAGCTGCCACACTGCACTATGGGCCACGCCTACTGCAGCCACTCAGCTCACCGTCTTGCTTTGCCATCGGGACGAAAGGATAGTTTCAAAGACACAAACAAGATGACAGGACAAGGGAGCCTCATGTGCTAGTAAGAGCAGCCTCAGGGGGTCGTCAGAGGGCTGCTCGCTAGTCCCCCTCTCTCCAGCAGGTGCTCGACGTGGTCACACAGCGCTGGCTCAGCCACAAGAGGCCAGGCCAGCTGGGATTGAGTGCACATCTGCAGTGGGCTGGCAGCTCACTCCTGCTTGGAGAGTGTAAACAAATTCCAGGCTGCAGGGAAGGGGACATGGTGACCCACGGCAGACCGTTTGTCACTGAGGCACCGTGGCCCGGCCACTCTCCGCTGGTCACCCCAAAGGCTGACCCGATTCCCAGGGGAGCCTGGGCATGGCAAGTGAGAATCCGCAGGAGCAGACTGAACTCTAGACCCTGCACTGAGCCTGGCAGCAAGCCAGGTGGTGTGGACAGGCTGCACGGGGCAGGTCCGGGGGAAGGGCCTCCCTGGGCTCCCCCAGCACCCACAGCGGGGGGGGGGGGTCTGGGGAAATGCACCCAAGCTGGAGACTATTCTATGGCAGGGGCTGACACCCCACGGACCGGACAACATGGAGTGTAGGAACGCATCTCCTTCCTTAAGCAGGAGGGTTACGTCCAGGGTGTCCCTGAATGCCTCCCCCACAGTAGGTGCTCAGCAAATGCGAAAAGAACTGAAAAACATTTACGTCACATTCAGGGCCTCAGCCCCCGCCCCACTGGCCCACCCAAGGAGACCCCGTGCGGGAGGGCAGTGCGGCGGCAGGGGCGGCCTACCCTGGGGTAGGGGATGCCTGTCCTGGTGTTCTCGAAGGCGGGGAGCAGCCGCACGGCCAGGTCTCGGGCCATGTGCAGCAGCTCGTTGTCGTAGTCCTCGACCGCCATGTCCCCGAAGGGCTGCTTGGAGTCCGTGATTATTCTGTGGGCCGAGAGCAGGCTCCCCAGGACCCTGGGGACAAGAGGGACAGAGAGGCACGAGGCACGTTGGTCGGATGTGTGCGCAGCCTTGGGTCGGGAAGACACCACTGCCGTGACTCTGGGGGGCTCCGGGCGCAGGAACCCGGAGGCCTGGATTTCCTGGGCATTCTCTCCAGCCCCAGCGACAACCCCGCCCACTTCCAGTTGGGGGAGGTGCTGGGAGGGGGCGAGGGAGCTCGACCCCACGTGATGTGGCAGTGGGGGCCTGTCCCCTTGCCCCCTCACCCAAGCGAGGGCTCAGGTCACTCCCAGAATAAATGCTGCCTCTTAGTTTTAAGGGTGACTATGGGTTTCTCTCACTGGGGAAAAACCCGGCGCTACCAGAGAACTGGGCATGACAACAAACACCGAGTAACTGTTCTTGTTTTGGCTGCCAAGAAACTGACGGGGAAGGGGCTGGGGGGGGAGGAGGAGGAGGAGGAGGCCACCAGCTTAGACCATCTCCGAAAAGCGGTGAATTTATGTCCCCTCCAATTTGAACTGCACCATGACATGCTTTCACAATTTTACTGTCAAATAAACGGTATCTCTGGAATATTATGCAGTCAGGCAATTTTAAAAAAGGAAATGGAAATAGTCACCATGTATCGAGCTAAGGAGTCTGGGTTTGAAACTGGGTACGGAACATGTGCCCAACGCATCGGAGAGAGACCCCATGGGGGAAGCATGCCCCGCAGCAGAGGCAGGACCATGCCTGGGACACAGGGAAGGGAGGAAGCGAGACCAGCCTGCATGAAGGGGCACTTCCTGCTCAGTCCAAAAAGCAACTACTCTGAAATGTCAGTTGCTACGGGTCTGAGAGAGCCGAGAATGAAGACGGAAAGTGGCCAGGGTGCCACACGTCCCCACAGCCCCGTTCTCTGGCCGGGGGACCCTCACGGGCAGCCCTGGCCTCTCGCGCATGTGGGGAGCCTCCATCACCTGGGGGCTGTGTTACCTTATTGTGGCCTCAAAGACTTGGACGGTGGAATCTTTGTCAAATGACACTGTGTTGATCACTAACTTGACTGCTTTCTGGAACTCAGATGAATTTCCCATTATCTTTAAAAAGAGGAACACAAACCATTACGATAGCCTGAGGCCGAGTGGGAGCTGAAGGGCCACAGGGGCTGCACCGCGTCACCTGGCGTCTGCGTGGGGCAGGAACGCCCACTTAGCGCCCAGAGATGTGCGAGGACACGCGGCAAGCCGCTTCCTCCGGCTGCGCAGACGTGTCCGCCAACGTGCACAGGGCCCTGTAAGATCACGGGCGCCCTCCAGGGGGCGCTAGAGGTCCTCGACTCTGGATATCGCAGAACGGGAAGGAACAAAGATACGACCTCCCCACTGCTCCTCAGGCACACTACACTGGGGGCGTTCAGCTCCCAGGAGGCCCGAGCACCTGGAAAATGGCCCAGGTGCCTGAGCACCTGGAGAAGCAGAAGCGCTGTCTCTGGGAGGGAAGCGTCAAACCAGTGACGTGCGAAACCAACAGCCTGACAGTCGGCTCTGTCCTCCTACAAGTGTGCCCCAGAACCGTGGCTCCTGCCGGGGGCGCGGGCAGCACACCGTGCCAGGTGGCTCTCTCCCATGCGATGTGCAAGTCGGGCACCAGCACTTTCAGAGTCACCTGAACTGGAACACTCTCGTGCTGCCCAGAGCTTCATGACGCCGCGGGGACACACAGAGGAAGAGCAGGTCACTTCACTCAGACACTGTTTCTCACAGGTCCGGCACGACCTGGTCCGGGGGGCCCTCCCCACTTTTACTTCCCTGTGCCGCACAGAGCAGTACCGACACCCTCTTCTGGCCCGGAAGCTCTTCCTGTGTAACAGATCGAGTGGTTGGGCTGCAGGCTGCACCCCAGGCCCGGAGACTGCTCTCTTTGAGGGGTGCTGCTCTGCCTCCGACGTGCCTGACACACCCGTGGGAGCCTGTTTGAAATGTTAACAAAGGAAAACCTCAACAGAAGCAGCCCCTAAGAGACAAGGCTGAGGTGCGGACGCAGCAAAGGCCGGACGTTGTGCAACGCAAACCACAGAGAGGGCCTGTTTCCCTCCAGATGTGCACCAGCGCCAACATCTGCTGGCGGCTGTAGCTGCCAGCCTGCTCTTGCTCAAGTCGAAGGTGGAGACGGAAGTAGCCACGGCAGCTCGGGCTGGAGTTCACCACCGTCGCCAGTACAGACGGCAGGTCTGAGGCCCCACTCCGCTCCGGAGGGCAGGACGGGGCAGGGGGGCGGCCGGGCTCCGTGCTGTGGGGCTCCAGAGCCTCCGAAGCTCTGTGGTGCACGTGGCGCTCCAGCAGTGGGACAGGCATGCGAACTTTGCAAGTTCCCTTGGGGACAGAACTCTGCTTTCAAGGAGGGTGCCCGTGGGGTCTGTGTTGAGAAGTGCTGGGTTTGCAGAAATCCGTTCTTGGGACACAGACTTGCAGTGAGGGACAGAGAAGGTCCTGAACTTGGTGAGCGTGGCCGAGCACAGAGACACACCGGCATAAGAGCTGGGCCCCGCAGCTGTGTCGGAGTCCGGGGACTTGATGACACAGCCCTTGTGGGTGACGCAGCCCCTGTGGCTTAGTCGGCTTGCTGTCTGCATCGGGTCAGCTCCAACTGGGCCGGCCGGGGCACATTTGGAGGTGGGTGGTAGATGGCGGGTGATGGAGTCGGCGTGATAAATGCTGGAGGAGATACTGGGAAGCCTCAGTGCCGCGCTTCCCCAGCCTGGCAGGACCCTGATCAGATTCCTCGTGAGCCCGAGGGCCGAGCGGGACGTAGAGGGCCTCGCAAGCTCCTTCCAAGTTCTGGTGCTTCTCCCACAGAGCAGAGTCTGACGCAAACCCCGCCAGCGTCCCGCAACTCTCACTGCTGATACTTGAACCTCCCCAGAGGAAAGTGAGAGCCGGCGTAAGTTACTGACGCAGGGCTGGGGCCTAGATGGCAGGAGTTGTCTCACGCGAAGGCTGGCTGGACAGCGAAGGGGAGAGGCTCCACGCCGCCACCTGGGGCACAGTCCCCTGGGGGCTGTGCTCGCTCACGGGGTCAGGCGACCTAACACCCCTGCTGCCTGGTCACCAGCACTGCCACAGGGCTGGCCGCTTCCCACAGGCTCAGCGAGTCTGGTCCAAGGTCGTCCGCTCCCCAGAGCCAGCAAGGGGCCAAGGCAGCACCCACAGAAGCAGCGCGGAAAGGAGGTCCCCAGAGAGGCGCCGGTGCAGCCAGACTCCCATGTGCTCCAGGGTCCAGGAGCGGGACAATGTGTCAGGGGACCCACCGACCCTGAGTTCTTCTCTTACTCCTGAAAGCTTTTTACGGCTGTCCAAGTTCACGGTCACCATAAGCTTTAATGAAATGCTCTTTTGATTCTTTGAGGGAATAAAATAGTGGGAGACTGGGAGAAAAACAGATTCTCCCCAAATCACCCCACTTTCCTCTCCACTTTTTAGGGGGACCACATTCCCCTCGTCTCTCCTCCGAGGCTGTTCTTGCCCCAGGAATTAAGGTTGATAAAAGACTCAAGTTTGGGAGCTAGAAATACAGTTCGAGTGTCAGGTTTGCTGAAATTCCCATCCTTGGGGAAACTAGGATTACCAAACTCCAAAGTATCTTAATTAATTAAAAAGCAAACGAGGCTGGACACTTACTGCGAGCGTGTCCAGCGCGTCCACCAGCGTCAGCGAGTAGTTGCCCAGGACATCGTTGATGTTTAGATTGGAGCTGAAAGAAAAGCCAGTAAATGAAGGGGCTTTAGTGTAAAGAGAAGAAAGACAGCAACACCCCACATCCATCAGAAACTACAACGGTGGGCAACTCTTGTTTCTTTAGGTGCTGACAATTCAGGGTGAACGAGGGTGGCGACGGTCTCCCCCTCCCACAAGCCCCGTTTCCGTAGTGACTGCGAGTGGGGTCCAGACTGAGCCGCAGAGACGACCTCCACCGCAGAGGAAAAGGGGACCCGGCCAGGAGTCAGCGGATGGCAGCCAGTCGCCTGCCACCTCTGGGACGCACCCTCATCGCCCTGAGTGATCTCTCTGTTCAGCTCCCACAGAGCTCTGATCTTGAAACCACTCGGACTGCGAAACAAAAAGGGTTAAGAGTCCCGTGCAGGGCCTGCCCCAGACACTCGAAGGCAAGCAGGCCAAGTGCGGAAGTCAGCCACTCCTCCATCAGCCTCTGTCCTGGGCTGGGGGTGGGGCCACTTAACTTCCTCCTCCCCAACACCTCACCCAGAGAATCGCCTAGGCTCCCTGGATGCTGAGGTGGGCTCTAAAGGAACCAGACAGGAGCTCTGTCACTCCTCCTGCCCCTCCCACATCGACAGGGCTCCCCCTCTGAGGCCACCCCGAGGCCCTGAGAGGAGGGTGAGGCTCCCCGGCACTCTGACGGGCCGCCCCAACACTGCCTGTGATGATGACAACTCACGCACCCGGACGGGCAGGGAGGGGGAAGCAGTGCATGTCACCCCGGCAGCCTGACAAGTTCTGGGGAGCCGTGGGGTTTGGGGATCCTGCTGTCCCACCTCATAACCCAGAGCAACCACAGAAACTCGAGAAGATGAACATAAGGGGAGAAATACGATGGCTATTTACAGACCGAAGTGAAAGAGCCCCAGTTCTACCGTCACTGGTATTCTGGTGTCTTCCATCACCCCCAGGCGGCTCTGTCCACTCCCTGGACACTCTCCTGGGCCCTTGTCCCACCTTCTTGGCCGGCCCCATGGCCCGACAGGGAGCAGGTGGCGGCTCCACGTGGCGGGCCATGGGGCCGGCCTCCTGGGTGCCTTACTTTGTGATGTTATGCCACTTAATCTGGGGCAAAGCCCGAACGGCACATTTTAGGCCCATTTAAAAAAAAAAAAAAAAAGCTTGTGTAGAAAGCTCTCTAGAATGGGCTGAAACCCCGCCCTGCCTGCTTCTTCTGTTCGTTCATGCTTTTTTCTTAAGATTTTACTTATTGCCCTGGCGGGTGTAGCTCAGTGGATTGAGCTTGGGCTGCGAACCAGGCATCGCAGGTTCGATTCCCAGTCAGGGCACAGGCCTAGGTTGCAGGCCATGTCCCCCAGCAACCGCACATTGATGTCTCTCTCTCTCTCTCTCTCTCTCTCTCTCTCTCTCTCTCTCTTTCCCTTCCCTCTCTAAAAATAAATAAATAAAATCTTTAAAAAAAAAGATTTTACTTATTTATTTTTAGAGAGATGGGGAGAGAGGGAGAAAGAGAGGGAGAGAAACATCAATGTGTGAGAGATACACGGACTGGTTGTCTCTCACATGCCCCCAACTGGGGACCTGGCCTGCAACCCAGGCATGTGCCCTGGTTGGGAGTCGAACTGGCAACGTTTCGGTTGGTAGGCTGGCGCTCAATGCACTGAGCCACACCAGCCAGGGCTGTCCATGCTTTCTAAATAAATGTATAGAACTGTAGAAGGCCCTCAACAGAGGAGAGCTGTGGGCCGGAGCAAGCACGGCAAGGGCGCTGCCTGCCATAAGGCGTGCAGGATCTGTGGAAAGTCGGAGGTCAAAGCAGGCAGGGACAGCCTCATACCCAGTCCTGCCAAATCCAGACTGTGTAGGGCGCCGACACTGAACTATACGGCTTGCTGCTCCGAAATAAAGAGAGGCCTCTGACCAGCCACCCTGCGAGAGTGGCCCCTCGACAGCGAACATCCTCGCTGGTGGCTGCGGCCTTCCCACGTTTCACTGCGCCACTCCTCTCGGGCTGTGAGCGGAGGGGATCCAGTTTTCAAACACCGGCCGATGCCACACCCACGCAGACGCCGCCGACGAGCAATCACGCTCGCTGCCGCGGTGGACACGCCCTCGCAGTGACGGGTCCCTCTCCCACTCACTCAGTCAAAACCACTCACAGAGCTAAGGCACAGGGGGCAAACACCAGGCCTGCGGGCCGAATCTGGCCCTCCGCCTTGTTTCTACCCGGCAGCAGCAGGCGCTCCTTGCCCCTAGTTAAGGGGTGGTTAAACTTACACAGTCCTCAATGACATTCGGCCCTTGGCAGGCAACCGCGAGGCTGGTGTGGCCGCGGGGAAACGAGTTTGACACCCTGGTGAGGTAGGTGCTCGTTAATACACTTTTACTGCTTTTCTATCAAACAACTGCTCTCTACGTGCTTTCAAAAATGTGCCACGATGGAAAAATACAACGGAGGGGAGGGAAGAAACGAGCAGGCTCTGTAAAGCCCTCTCGGCCCACACCACCGAACGAGTCCTTCTGTGCCGAACGCTGTGTCAGTGAGAACATGGATCTTCTCTCAGTGGAGACTCCTGACCGCGGCCGCTGCCTCGACCCCTCGACCCCGTCTGAATGTCTCAGGTCGAGCGCTGGCCCTCCCGGTGCCAGGCTGGGCTCCGAACTCTCCGTCTTTCCGTCACACTGGTGGGCCGCGCCGTGGTGACGCAGAATTCAACCCCCCACTTCATGACCTTCTCCCCACTACAAACTGTTAAGGCCTTTGATAGAAAATTTTTGATCACATAGTTAACCAAATCGAACATGTTTAAAAAAAATCTCCCATACATACGTAACCTGCACCGGCTGCTTGGGAGTCTGCCCGCAGCTGGGCGGGCACAGAGGGGACCTAGGGAGCAGGCCTGTGTGGGGGGTGGGGGGGAAAGGCAGGGGGCAGGGGCTCAGGTCTCAAACAATGCTAGAAGCTGGACAGCAGCTCAAAGGTAAGCAGCCCAAGGAGCAAGGAGTCGATCCAGGAGAATCGTCGGCAAACGGGTCAGCGGGGTCACAGAGGGCACTTGGGCCCGACCTCGAGGGAGGACGGGATCTAAGACAGAGCGACGGATGCGGGTGAGACCCTCTTAAGCCGGGGGTGCCTAGGAATGAGCTGGTTTGGGGGCTGGAGATTTGCATTTTTGTTTGAATGGCAACAGAGTTGGGAGAAAGCAAAGAAGCGTTGTGTGCCCCTGACCCAAACCAGCGCTGTTCTCGGGATCGCAGAGTATACTCAAGTTACTCCAAGGAGATTTTTTTTAGATTTTATTTATTTTCAGAGAGAGGGGGATGGAGGGAGAAAGAGAGGGAGAGAAACATCAGTGTTGGCTAACTTTTGCACGCCCCCACCCAGGGATCTGGCCTGAAAGCCAGGCACATGCCCTGACTGGGCACCAAACCGGTGACCCTTTGGTTCACAGGCCGGCACTCAATCCATGGAGCCACACCAGCCAGGGCTGGAAGGAGCTTAAAATTTGGACCCTCCACCCCAAACTGGGGATGTGAGAAGAAATGACTTTGCATAGTAATCTGTAGCTGGACGGAAAGACTTGCTATTTTTAAAGGGTTCAGGTTCTATTAACTTCATGATAACTACTCCCCTATCGCTAGTCAAACAAAACGGTGAGATGAGCCTGGAGAAAATGTGACTAAAAGAAAGATACACATGTTTATCACCCATATTTTGTTTCTAAACCTTTTACATAACATTCAATTAGCAATGCCACTCTCTATTTTAAAAAGGAATCCTAAGAATACATTTGACAGCAGTCACTGGAATACATTTGATTTTTTAAAATGTTGGGCCCTGGCTAGTGTGGCTCAATGGATTGAGCACTGGCCTGTGAACCAAAGGGTCCCCAGTTTGATTCCCAGTCAGGGCACATGCCTGGGTTACGGGCCAGGTCCCCAGTTGGGGGCACTAGAGAGGCAACCACACATTGATGTTTCTCCCTCTTTCTCCCTTTCTTCCTCTCTCTCTCAAAATAGATAAATAAAATATTTAAAAAAATAAAACATTGGAAAGATTTTTGTTACAGGCTAATTATTTTGCAGATGAGAGCACGTCCTATTGTTTCAGAGCCGAATGACAAAGCGCAGAGTCTGAACGTCCCTTGAAAACACTACAGTCTGGGCGGAGCTCAGGTGAAGGAGGGGACGGAGAAAATGCAACCTGGCCGCTCTCTGGACAACCCAGTGAGAGGGTCTACTCAAGGCCCCCACACCCGGGCTCTCTGCCTGCTCAAAGACTCCAACTCCAGCCCCGACCCAGACACCATCCTCCACACACTGTCTTTCCAACAGCCTACGTGTCTCAGGCAACCTGACCTCAATCTCCCCACAATGGTACGGTACTATGAAACCGAAACACTCACCAGCAGGCATACCCCTGAACCGAAGGCCTGCGCCACCCCGGACTGCCGTGGGGTCCAGCAAGCCTGCCAGCTGCCAGCTTCCCCTGGTGAGGGGCTCTCAGGTTCACTAAGAAATGCACAGAAATGCTGCCGACCCACTCTCCGGACCACCAGAGTCCCAACTGCAAGTGTCACCTATCACAAGTCCTCACTAAACTGTTTTCCTCAGGTCCACCCCAGAAAAAGGAAATCAGAGAAAAAGTCTCCGAGAGGCAAGAGGGTACTTTTGAACATGTTCTGTCCCTTCTTGAAACCCCATGAGCAGGAGGGAGAAAATACTAAGATCCAAAATATGCACACACGCTGGGATTTCAACACTGTAAAGAATGTGTAGACACAGGGGCAGGTGCGGGCAGGAAAGGTCACTTAAAAATAACCGTCTGGTGGCATTTTAGACTTTCTTTTTTCAAATTTTAATTTTCCTCAAAAAATTAAGATACAAAGAAAAATATATAGGTTTAAAATTCAGTATAGTTAAGCAAAACAAATAACTCATTAATTCCCACAATCTGGAAAGGCCCAGTAACTCTTTCCAAAATTTAATAAAACTTTTTCTTTTTTAAAAAAATATTTTATTTTAAAAATATTTTTTATTTATTTTGTAATTTATTATTATTTTTTTTTTTAGAGAGAGGGAAGGGAAGAAGAGAGGGAGAGAAACATCAATGTGTGGTTGCCTCTCATGTAGCCCCTACTGGGGACCTGGCCTGCAACCCAGGCATGTGCCCAGACTGGGAATCGAACCAGTGACCCTTTGGTTCATAGCCCACATTCAATTCACTGAGCCACACCAGCCAGGGCTTAATAAAACTTTTTCTTAAAAAAAAAAAAAAGATAGAAAATACATTTAAGTGTATAAAGACTGATACAGAAAAGCAAGAAAAAGATCAGTTTCCTCCAGTTTTGGACAGGCCCAGCCCTTCCTTGGAAGACAACCTGGGACCTGACCCGCGTCCCTGAAAACCGCGCTCTCACACTGTGGCATAAGACGTCCACTGGTAGAGGAACAAACCATTTAAAAAACTCTCCAGTCCCTTTAGGCTCCTTTCCAGAACTCAAGGATTGGGCTCCCCTGCTTCTCACCAGATGAGGACGAACCTGTGTGGGAACCGTCCAAAGGCACCCACAGGGCGTGGCCCCCAAGGACTGAGCAGCCTGTCTCCTCTGTTCCCACCTTCGGGGGGAGCGGAGAGATCCAGAGGGAGGCAGTCACCCATCTGGCCTGACAGGGCCAGTGACAAGGCACACCTTCCCTCCCGGGAGGAGGTCCTTAGCTGGGTGTGTTGTCCTCTTGGACTCTGAGGTCGATAGCAGTGGCCCCTGAAGCTGGGCCTTCACAAACAAGGGGCACTGGCTGACCTTCACCAAGGGCCCTGCCACCAGAATGGGGGAATTTATGGGACAGACAGGGCAACACGTTGACAGTCAACTCAGGAGCCAAGGAATCGCACCCTGAGTATCAGGATCCCAAATCTGGGCCAGACAGCCTCTCCCTTCACCTGAGTATCTGCAGCCTTAGAAGCAGCCTCATGATGAAGGAGAAAGGGTGTTGCCCCGTTCAGCCTCAAACTCCCTGCATGGCTTTACAGAAGTCCTTTCCGGGGGTCAACTCCTGAATTTTTATATTTTTAGATGGAAAAGCTAGGGGTGGGGAGAAAGAGGTAAGGGCTTGTTTCGAAGCTGCGTTGACAAGGGATTTCATTTTACTATATGTTCATCTGAAGAAGGCTGGAGATGGGAGTCTGAAGGGGCACCGCTTGGCATTGCCCCTGTCCCTTCTGGGCCCCGGGCCTCAGTTTCCCCATCTGTAAAAGAGGCTGCGCTGGACGGCTGTCCTGTAGTTCCCGATTCCGGGATAACCAAGAAAGAAGGCAGCCCCCGGCCCACCCAGGCACCGCAAGCCCAGGGGGCCTCACGGGGACCAGCCAAAGCGGAGAGGGCGCCGGCCCAGGACCCTAAGCGCCTGGCTTTCCCTGGCGCACCGGCGGGCAGAGGGCAGCCGGGCGCGGAGGGCTACTTACGGGTCTCCGCGGTCAGGCCCACGGCCGCGGCAATCTATGGGGTTGAGCTCGTCCTGAGGAAAAGCGTGCGCCATGTAGTTGTCGTAGCCGAAGACGAACATGCCCCGCGCCAGGTCGCGCATCTGGGCACGCAGCTGCGGCGGGAAGGCGCCGCTATAGCGCCGCTCGTACTCGTCCGGGCCGCGGCCACGGCCACCCAGCATGTCGCCCCAGTGCGCTGGGCCACACACGCCGGGCCGTGGCCGCGGCCGCCGCGGGGCCCGCTGCCTCCCCGCCGGCCTCCCAGGCCCCGGAGACTGCAGCCACGACGGCCCTGTCGGTCCCCCGGGTGTCTCGGGCCCGTCCGCGGACTCAGGGGAGGGAGACGCAGGGCCGTCGGGGCCCGTCAAGCGTTGGAAGCCGAAGCTGAGCGGGAAGCGCTGGTAGAAGCCCATGCTGGGCCCCAGTCCGAAGATGAGCCACAGCGCTCCGTGGAGGCCAAGCCGCAGGAGCAGCAGTCCCAGGACGAGCGCTCGCCATTGCATGGTCTCGCGGCCACCGCAGGCATCCTCCTAGCGCGCGGGGCCTTCCGCCACCGCACCCGCGCCGCCCGCCGACTCGCTTGCTTCCCCTTTAAGGAACTCCGGGGTGACGCACCAGGAACCGGCCCATTGTTTCCCTCCCCCAGCCCCTCCGGCCTGGCCCGCCAGGCCTCGCGTTCGCCCGCCCGGTCGCCCGGGATTGGCCCGGCCCTGCCCGGCCTCGAGGGGTGCGGCGCACGGCCTCCCGCGCCATAGGTCGCCCGGACATCCGCGAGCCCCGCCCGCTCCGCCTGAGGCCACACCTCGGCCTGGCCACGCCCACACACTTGGCCCCACCCCTGGGCGGTGCAGAGTCCCGACAGGCTGTCGTGGCGAGTAGAGGCCGCTCGGACTCCGGGCGACGGAACTTCCAGCCAATGGAAGCACGGCACGGGAGCGCTCCCGGGGAGCTGGACGAGACGTAGTCCCGACCCGCGGGGCGGAGCTAGGACGGGACAGAGCGGTTCAGCTGTAGGTCCGGGATGGTGACAGTAAGGAAAGAGGAGGGACAGGGCCCTTTCTGCGTAGAAGGAGCTACTTTGCATAGCAAGGGGAGAGTTAAAATTTTTTTTCAATTACAGTTGACTTTCAGTGTTAATTTTATGTGACTTCCAGGTTACAGCATCAGAAGGGTGTGGTTAGACAGTCCTATACTTTACAAAGTGACCCCCCGATATTTTCACTGCCCACCTGACACCATACATAATTATTACAACATTGGCCATATTTCCTACGCTGTTTTTTACACCCCCGTGTTTTGTAACTACCGGTTTGTATTTCTTAATCCCTTCGCCTTTCCCCCAGAAGGGCAGGGTTTTTAACTTGCCTGTTTATAGCGAGGAGTAGGATACTACTTTTTAGCTCCAGATTGCACACAACCCTAACCTGAATTCTGCTTTTTATTAGAACACTCTAATTTTTGTAAGAACTGCTCATATAGTGTAAAACATATGTTCCCAGATCCGGTCCAGTCCCACCGAACTCCAACGGAGGTTCCCGGCAATGTGCGTTAACAAGTGCTCTTGGGAGATTCTTAGCATCTGGCAATTTCAGGAAATACTGAGTTAGGTTGTATTGCCTTGGTCTCCAAATAAGATCTTTAAAAAGGAGTGGGGGCAGAGCGGGAGGGGTCAAGACTGCTGCCACTGGGGAATGATTTTTGCCAGATCTGTTGAACCAGGTCCCCTCCTGCCCCTCCCACTCCCACCGGGTCTCCTGTGTGCCGGAGCCGTACCCTAACCTTGGAGGTGTGGGCTAGACCCCCGATCAGATCACTTTACCCCTCACATGTTGGCTGTGAAGGGCTGTGGCTTTCGGGCAATAATTCAACAGGGGTTTTGTCTCCTTTTGTTGGCTGCAGCTGGTGACGCCTGCTGCGGTTTGCTCTGCAAGTTTAGACTATGTGTCCATTAGGCCAGGTTCCCGAGAAGCTTGGGAAGCAAGGCCTGATGGGAGTCCCAAATCACAGACTGGCTGAGTGACCAAGGGAGTGATCAAGAGGATGATAAAGTTGTCATGTGGCACGCTGGTCACATTCTCAGGGTCACGGGACTTCTTGCAACACAGAGGAGGTGTAAAAGAGACTGGAAAGGAGCCCAAAGAAACATTTAATCACAACACAAGGTCTAATGAAAACAAATCTCTTCTCGTAATGGAAGAAAATCACCCAAGTTATGAAAGATGCTTTTTATGGTAAGACTGACAACAGCGGCCAGTTGAATCCATCTTGTGTTTTTTCAAAATATTTCACGTATGTTTTCACTTACTCTTCACAGGAACCTTGTCAGGTCTATTTTACATGCCAAAGGGGAAGAAATCGGACTGGGAGCTCGAGTTCTCTGAGTTCATTGGCTCTCCGCAGAAAAAGGCTGCCCAGGTCTCCCACGTGCGTCCGGGGGAAAGCAACTGCCACCAGCTGGCCCGCAAAGCAGACGGCCTGCTCCAGTTCCTCCTCCCAACCACACCCTGGGCAACACCCTTGACATCAGTGCCCTGCTGGGTGCTGGGCCAGGGGCCAGGGTCAGAAACAGCGTTTCCTGCTCCAATTACACTGACCCCAATGAAAGTGGAGTATCTACTGCCAGCCCTTTAGGTCAGACCAGAACTCCCTTCAGGTAAATGTGTCTAGTAAGACTGGAACAACACCTGCATGTAATCAGACAACCCGGCCTGAAAAATCAATTCTTTTAAGAAACTCAGTTTGTTTTGTGACAGGTTTTTCTGCACATAATCTCACAAGAGCACCAAAGGACAGATAAAAGGACCCAAAACGAAGTACATCAAACTGATACACCATGGAAAAATGGATTTACTCGGGGGGCTGACGAAAAGACAGCCAAGAATGCAGACTCAGAAGTGTGATTGCCAGGGGTGTTCAAACCACAGGTCTGCCTGCCGAGTGACCTTGAGAAGTTACTTCTCCGGACCTGTTTGCTCCCCTGTGAAACAAGGGCACCGAGACCAGCGCTTGCCGTCACGTGCGGTGGCGAGGCTGAGATTATTTAACGTGAGGCACACACTGACAATGGGGCTACACACCTGGTGAGCCCGGTGGTGACTGCCCTTCAGCTCTGGGACTCCAGAGTCTATTCAGAGCACCTGGTACAGATATACCTGAGGTCTGTCTGATGAATTACATTAAGCTCCTCCTACTTTCAAAGCACTATTTGAGGAGGGAAAAATGGGCCTAAGGAAACAGTATAAAATAGGACAAGGGCCAAAATGCCATGGTCCAAGAACAGCTGAGAAAGCTCTGCGTCTTGTAGTTCTGTTCCAGCTCCATTCTACTCAGCCTGCGCCAGTTCCTCCACATCACTGCCCCACATCTCCACGGGGTGGGGTCACACCCCACAAGGTGATCCAAGTTCAGTCTGCCTCTTTGTTGAAGGAGGCGGTGACCAGGCTAGCGTGGGTTTCGCTGCCTTTAGAGACACCCTCCATTGTTCGGAAACGGGGACGTTCCCATTCTTGGAGCCAGTCCCGTGAGTCTGAGAGTGCCAGGGTCCTGAGCTGCAGCCAGAGGAAGGCTCTGCTCTGTCAGGTCCCAGAGCTCGAGTCAGATATCGGGGTTAACACAGCCTATGAAAGGGAGGGATTTTCCTACCCTAAGAAGTTAGAAATACTTTGTTATCCAAAGCAATGACATTAAAAACTCAAGTAATGTGATGATGGCTTTTAAAACCAATTTTTGTGTCTTCCTGAAGCAATATATATGTACTTCAGAAGGGGGCAATCACCTTAAACGAAAAACTAAATAAATAAAAGGGGGGTTACCTGTAATCCCACTATTAATTTGGTGAAGAGCAAATGCTAGAAATAAGGTAGTATTTTCCTACAGCCCGGTGAGAGAGCTAAATCACACATTTGGTTTACAGTTGAACAGCGCATAACTGTTCCCACTGATTGGATGGGCAGAAATCCGTGTCTGTCGGCGCACTGTTGGAGAGACCCCGGGGTCGGAGGCTGGTTGGAATAAAAACTGGCACGCCTGGGAGAGGCACGTGGCAGCTCCCACCATCAGTGCAAACGCACTCACAGGCTAACCCGGACATGCTTCTGTGCGTGGCTGCACCTCACACCGCCACCCACCGCCGTGCTGCTGAAAAGCGAGAGGTGGTAAACACCTGAGTGTCTGTCAGTGGGGCCAGTGAATAAACCCCGAGTCCCCGCCATGAAAACCACACACATGGGGAAGTGGGGACCCGCTCTGCCGCTGTGGAAAGGTCGCCAGCACACGGCGACCGGAGAACAGCTGCCTGCCGATCGGTGCATTGCCGTGGACGTCAGAGAGGGGTTAAACAAGAACCGAGCTTGCGTACTTCTACTTGCTTGTCACCCGTAAGAAACTGATACAAGGGTTCCCTGTAGGGCCAGGGTGGTGCTCACTCAGTCATGGGTGGGGTCAAGAGTTCGTGTCTTTTTATATGTATTTTTAATTTTTGAATTGTGGGACTTAACTATTAAAAGTCAGTGTGCCCCCAAATGAAAGACAGTGGTGAGCTTCCTGTCCCATTGAATCAGAAGCAGCCATTACCCATCAAGAACTGGGGTTTACCACCATGTGTCTTGTGCCCTTCGGTTACTGATGCTTCCGGGTCATACAGATTGACCCCCTTTCCAAGGCGGGGTGAACTAGAGCTTTCACAGATTAGCTGGTGCCATGGCAAATAATATCAAGTCCCTTCTCCCTAGAGAATGATACCAACAGAACAGGAAATAACGCTATTCACATGCTGGGTAACTAGAAAGGATACAGATTTACAAAGCTCAGGGTCTCTAACCCCTCCATGGTTACAGAAGAGCTGGCTGGAGGAGAGAATGTAATTAGCAGCCCTTCATGTTCTACTTGCCATGTTCAAATGGGAACGAATTGGTTTTGTCCTTTTCCCCCAACCCCCACCTCTGCCCTCATTACTGTCAAAGGAAGTAGCTTCTGAAAACTGGTCTAGGGTTCTCCAAGTCCCAAGTCAATTCTAGCAGAAACCAGCAAGGCAGCCGCTGTGAAGTGTTAAACAATAGCTGTACTGGGGTGTCCAGCCACGGCCCGCGGCCCACATGCCGCCCCGGATGGCTGTGAACACAGCCCGACACGAAATCGTAAACTTAAAGTCTTTTGTTTTGCTCATCAGTTTCCCTCTGTGTTTGTGTATTTAACGTGTGGCCCAAGAAAACTTTCTTCTTCCAGTACAGCCCAGAGACGCCAAAATGTTAGACACCCCTGCACTGTTTACCCCCAAATTGGTGTATATTTGTCCACACTGTATACCAATATACACTTCTGCTTTAAAATTTTTAAATGGCTTTAAATAGAAGACCCTGGGCTTGTAGCGTTTTCTCAAAATGTTATTGCATCACTTTGCAAAATGTCTGTGGTTCCCAGCCCTTAATGTAAACATTTCTGTGTTTTGCATTATTTTCAAGGGGGAGAAACATGCAACACTAACATATTTACAAAGATAAGCTGGCATTTTCACCCGTCTCCTGTTTGACCAGCGCCCAAATCCCCAGGCTGCTAGAACCACAGCTGGTCAGTGGAAGAAATTCTCCACAGGAGACAACGGGGGCAGGGGGGCCCAGCACCTCGCAGTCACACAGTCAGTCACCAGCGCAGAAGCAGGCTGGTGGGTCCCCGTGCTCATTGGCAGAGTCCAGCTCCAGCAATGTTCCCAAACGGGGATTCGTTTCCACTCCGTCCCCTTCCTTTCATGACTGCCCTGGTAAAAAATAAGGCTGAAGTATCTTCCCCGGCTCCAGTTCCTGCGGGGGGAACTGAATTCCCTAAATCAGCGCTGCCTCAACATTCTCAGATGGATGGGCCTTACTGAAGGTGGGGCGGCAGGGACACAAAGCAGTGAGGTGAGGGGTGGCTGCCGCCGCGGCTGCGGAACTTCCCCGGGCCCTGAACCTGGTGTGCCAGCGACCTGAGCCGCTTGCCTCTGACTTCTTAAGAGCATCCAAGAGGCAGTGGGTCCAAAGCGCCCACTTTGCTTGGTAGCTGAGTTTTACAGAAACTGCAGAGGGTGTCACGGGTCAACAGGAAACACCTGTGGAGGCCCCACGTGCGCGTCTGTGGAGCGGCTGGTTCAAGGGGGGGTCAGCGAGGCAGGTGCTACCGTGCTGTGCTCCACGTCAGCATCTTTGCTGACGACACGGGGCACGGAGGGCACCCCCTCTGAGTTTTGCAACACAACGAAAATGTTTCAGATTCTCAACACGGTGGTGTCCTCGCTGTAGCTGACTTCAAGGAAGTCACTGGGTTGAGTGGACGTGGCAGTTACGGTGATGGCTACAGCGAAAGGCAACTTCCACGCAGTCACCGTTGGCCAGGTCCGGAGCGGCTGGAATTGCTATCGCCACAGGATGTCGGTGTGACCAAGCCCTCTGTGAGTGGTACACACATGCAGGCAATGCGTCCCTCAGCCAGAATGGCAAGCACCAACTGCGGCGGCCCTGGCCGACACACCCAGTTCACCCAACAGAGTTGAAGGGACTAATTTTAGAAGTCTCAATTTCCGGAAGCAGGTATAAACTTAGAATCAAGGGTAAAGTAAGCTAATTTTATACCCTGTACGCCCACCACACATACACACGCACTCACTCACTCTCTCCTTCACGAACCGCTTGGATCAGAGGGCGGTGAGAAGAGGGCCGACTTGATGGCTCGACTAAATGGCTCCACCAAGTCAATGGAGGAATCTTACCCTCAGCCCAGGGACTCCGGTCCCAGGCTGCGAAGGCACGTGCCTGACCGGCTGGCAGGTTCGGCTGCGCAGACCGGCAGAGCAGACACACAGAAAAAGCCACGTTGGACTCAGCTACGAGTAAAAGCAGATGTCCCACTTCTCCAACAGCCCCAACGAGCTGCAGGTTCACGTGTGCAGTGCCGAAGACAGCACACTGGCGACGGTGGCCCACCGCCCCACTTGGGAAGACCACTCTGTTTGACATTTAGGTCTTTTCTTTCTGGGGCTGAAGTAGGAACATCTTGCAATTTGTTTGCTAGTGGAGTTCTGGGATGATTTTTAAGACAAGTGGATTATAAAATGCTGAACTAGGGTTAAGCCCAGGGAGTTGTATGCTAGGTTGGATAAAGAGTTGGGAGTTGTGGAAAGCTATGAGAAGACAAGGGACATGAGCTAAGTACAGTAAACTGGGGAAAATTAGCAAGTCCTGAGTTCCTGCCAAGATGGAGGCATAGGCAGTCACATTGTGCCTCCTCGTGCAACCAAAACTAAGGACAACAAAAATTGAGAAACAAGAAAACAACCAGAACAGAGGGAAATGAACTGAACGAAAGTTGAACTCCAGTACATCCAGACCGGTAAGGAGCGGCGGAGTCGGAGGCCTGCGGAGAGGGGTCGAGGGGTCCCTGGGGGAAGAAACACTGGCTGGCAGGCGCAGGCGCGCAGGGCGCAGACGGACCGGTGGTGGACCCTGGGCTCAGGAGGCTACTAGCAGACACAGTGAGGGGCTCAAGGCAGCTGGCTGTCCGCAGCCACACATTCGCTCGAAAACAGGCAGCACCGCCGCGTTTCAAAGCTTAAGAGCCCTGTCTGGGAGCTGAGGCTGGGAGACTCTCTCAGTCTCACAGGAGACTTCTTGGGGAAGCCCACAGAGTCCGAGAAAGTGCACAAGCCCACTGCCCGGGAGCCAGCACCGGAAGGGTCCAATTTGCTTGTGGGAGGCAGTGGAGGGGACGGAAGTCCTAGAGAGAGCGGAGCAGGCGCCATTGTTCCCTCTCAGGCCCCGCCCCCACATACGTCACAACCCAGCGACTGGGGTGCCCCGCCCTGGTGAACACCTAAGGCTCCGCCGCCCTTATGTAACACCTGCAACCAGACCAAAGGAAAATAAAAAAGATGGCTCAAACAGATTTGAAAGCCCCAGAACCAATTTTTTTAAGTGACCCAGAAATAGCCAAACTGTCAGATGCACAGCTCAAAGCACTGGTGATCAGGAAGCTCACAGAATTGGTTGACTTTGGACATAAATTAGATGAACAAATGCAGACTACGATAAGAGAAATGAAGGAAAATGCACAGGGAAACAACAGTGAAGGGAACAAAACTGGGACTCAAATCAATGGAGTGGACCAGAAGGAAGAAAGGAACAACCAAACAGAAAAGAATGAAGAA
The DNA here is from genome assembly GCA_004024845.1 of Tonatia bakeri. Lineage (NCBI taxonomy): Eukaryota > Metazoa > Chordata > Mammalia > Chiroptera > Phyllostomidae > Tonatia > Tonatia bakeri. The sequence goes on along the minus strand of PVIA01004901.1, from coordinate 265 downwards.
ACAAGAATTCAAAAAAATGAGGAGAGGCTTAGGGACCTCCAGGACACCTTTAAACGTCCCAACATTCGAATTATAGGGGTACCAGAAGGGGAAGAGGAAGAGCAACAAATTGAGAACTTATTTAAACAGATATTAAAGGAAAACTTCCCCAATCTGACAAGGGAAATAGACTTTCAGGAAGTCCAGGAAGCTCAGAGAGTCCCAAAGAGGTTGGACCCAAGGAGGAACACACCAAGGCACATCATAATTACATTAGCCAAGGTAA
>PVIA01004900.1:0-126714 GCA_004024845.1 Tonatia bakeri | reverse complement strand
AAAGAAAAGGATAGATTAAAACCTAAAAAGAAAGAAAAGAAAGATCCTAATGCACTCAAGGAAAGCGATGTTCTCCAATACCCTTTCTGCTTATTCTTCCAATATAACACACAGCTGGGCCCACCTTGCCACATCCTGGTTGATATCAACTTTATCAACTTTTCCATTAAGGCTAAACTGGACTTAGTGCAGTCAGTGACGGGTTGTCTCTATGCCAAGTGTATCCCTGGTCTAACTGACTGTGTAGTGGCTGAAATGGAGAAATTGGGGCAGAAGTATTGAGTGGCTCTAAGGATCACCAAAGAGCCAAGATTTGAACAGTTACCATGCACACAACAAAGGAACCCATGCAGATGACCGTTTAGTACAGAGAGTAACTCAGCACAAGTGTTGCATTGCAATCACAGCTGACCGGGACCTCAAACCAAGAATCGGGAAGATCCCTGGAGTTCGCAACACGTACATTTCCAACCATAGGTACAATATTGAGTGGATGCAGATGATTTGGGAGCCCCTCGGTTCTAATACTTAAAAAACAAAGTTCCTCTGCTTCCCTTCCACTAACTTGCTCTGTTCCTGGCTTATGAAGCACGCCACAGAACGGGCTGTTACTGCTCCACTCACCCGTTTGCTCTGTGATGAGCTAAGTATGGTTAAGTGCACTCACTTTTTCATGTTGTTTTGAAGATGATATTTTGCATCATTTTGATATTTGTTACATCTTTTCCAAAATCAGATGACTGCTCACACAAAAAAGGACATGATCAGGTAATAGGAACTTATTGAAAGGATACCTGGGGGAAAAGTAACACTATTAATCATTCATTTATCAAAAATATTTATTTGGTCTCTATCACATGACAGGTGCTGTTACAGTTGTTGGGGTTACAGGGATGAACAACACAAGAACCCTCAGTGGAGTTCACATTCTAAAGAAATAAACATGACCCAGTGGGTGTGCGTATACCATCTCCACGGCACCGAGTCACTGGGCAAGGTGAACTCCGCATTGCCCCTGCAGGTGATGATACAGAATGAAACCCATGTCCCCCTGCATACACTCAGTCGCTAACAGGCCACTCTCTAGTGTGTTGGTGCTCACTGAAAGGCAGACACTGCTGTACCCTCCCCAGTATCCATTCTCCCCTTCTTTCTCACTGGTTTTATTGGCAGAGACAATGTGTCCAGTTAAAAAGCTAAAAATGTTTCACATAGTCATTTCCTTGCCAAATAGGAGTGACAGTGTGGTGGTTCAGGCCAATGAGAGAGAAATGAAAATTGTTGGGTGGGGCTTTCTGGAAAGCAGATAAAATGTGGGTGCAGACTCAGCTGGCATGCCTTTCTGCCCTTTGCCCTTCCTCCTCTCAGCTGCCTGCAATGCAGCCATGATGGCTGCAGCTGAGAAGCCATTTGAAAGGTCTGCAGGAAAGTCCAAGAGAATGCAGAGACGTCTGCCCTGAATCTTAAAGTCACTGAGCCCACTCATTTGTTCCTGGACTTCTCATTATGTGAGAAAAAGACCTATTTTGTTTAAGCCATTATTATTTGGCTTTTCTGTTACATGTAGTGAAGCTGAATCAACAGTTGACCCAGCGAGAACCTGCTGTGTTGTTCCCTGTGATGGCTGTGACAATGGCTCCTCACATCTTCAGTTACAGGGAGTTGAACTTCTTCTGGCCACTTCTGACCCAGCTTCTTCTGACCACCGCTGAACCCCTGTGTTGGATCCAGTTAGATTCCAGGCAACACAGAAATTGCATCCCTAAATCGCCTTAGAGACTATCCAACTCCTCCTTATTGCCCAAATGGGCTGGTTCTGTAATTCATCATTGCATTCGTGCCACGGTCAAATTTCCTCCCATAGCTGCTTTTGGCTGATGAGCAGCTGCAGATGGTATATTAAAGCTGGCACACTCCTGGGAGATGCATGGGAGATAGTGGCTTTGGGGAGGGGACTCCCTGTGGTCTTGCCACTCTTTCCCCAGAACTGCACAGTAGGCTAAGATGCTTCCACTCACTCCCTTTCTTCCCTCCTCTCCTTCCCTCCTTCACTTGGGGTCAGACTGTAGTGTAGTCTGATGGCTCTCCTGGCTTCCTCTTCATTTTCTTTAAAGAAAAAAATTTTTTATCCTCACTTGAGGACATTTTTTTCATTGCTTTTAGAGAGATGGGAAAGGGAAGAGAGTGAGAGAAATTTTGATGTGAGAGAAACATCAATTGGTTGTCTCCTGTACATGCCCGCAACCTGGGTATGTGCCCTGACTGTGAATCAAACTGTGACCTTTCGGTCTATGGGATGACACTCCAACCAGCTGAGCCGCACTGGCCAGGGCTTCCTCCTCACTTTCTTCAACAGATCAGTCCCTAATAAATATTTTGTATATTTAATCCCATTTTGGTTTTAGCTTCTCTGAGGACTTGGAGTAACACATTCCCAAACTTGTTAATGCCTTTTGCACTTGTTATTGTATATAGTTAATTTAATAAAGTATAACTAAACCATAGAAATCTTGAGTGCAAAAGAAAAGCAGATTGTTATTTCTACGAAAACTAACTTTACTGCTTTGGAACATTTTGAAAAAGAAATGGGAAGTTGTTGTTTAATGATGTTACATAGAATTTCCCAGGACTGTGAGTCCAGAGAAAGAGGCTGACAGCTCCAGCACTAGGTTATGAGTTTATTGAAAGAATTTACAAACAAGACTCCTCTTGGATGATAGCAACACCACATGGATATTCTCTGCATGTTGAGGTCAGCACTTAGGGGTAATACAGGGTAGGGCAGGGTAGACGGGGTCCTGGGATGTGACTCACTCCAGATAAGGGGAAATGCCTTAAATGCTTGCCTCGGGGGATGCAATGGCTTGTTCCAGGAACCAGCACATTTGGGCCATGAAGGAGGAGTTGGATAGTCTCTAAGGGGGGTTAGGGACACAATCTCTGTGTTGCCTGGAATCTAACTGGACCTAATACAGGGGTCCAGCAGTGGTCAGGCAGTGGCCATGTCATGCAACAATTTCTCTTTCATAAATGACTATAGAGTTTCAGTTTTGCAAGATGAAAACCTTCTGGAGATCTGTTGCAAAGTAATATAAATATACTTTATACTACTGAAATGTACACTTTAAATGATTAAGATGGCAAATTTTAGTAATTTTTTAAATCGATTGATTGTTTTGAGAGAGAGGAAGGGGGAGAGAGAGAGAGAAACATCGATTTGTTGTTCTAAATATTTATGCATTCATTGATTGAGGCCTGTACGTGCCCTGACAGGGGATCGGACCCACAACCTTCATGTATCTGGAAGACACTCTATTTTTTTTAAAGACTTTATTTATTTATTTTTAGAAAGAGGGGAAGGGAGGGAGAAAGAGAAGGAGAGAATCATCAATGTGTGGTTGACCCTTACACGCCCCCTACTGGGGACCTGGCCTGCAACCTAGGCATATTCCCTGACTGGGTACTGAACTATCAACCCTTTGGTTTGCAGCCCGAACTCAATCCACTGAGCTGTACCAGACAGGGCTGGAAACACTCTAAACCAACTGAACTACCCAGCCACAGACTGTGTGTGTGTGTGTGCCATCCTCACCAAAGGACATGCCTGTGGATTTTAGAGAGAGGGAGGGGGAGGCATGTGCCCTGACTGGGAATAATACTGGCAACCCCTTGGTTTTCAGGCTGGTGCTCAACCTACTGAGCCACACCAGCCAGGCCGGTTGAGTATTTTTAACAACAGTTAAAAATAGGATTGATGATTGCCGGCCAAGATGTAGGTGTAAGTGAATACACTTTGCCTCTTCACACAAGCAAAAGGACAACAGTGAATTTAAAGACTAAAAACAACCAGAACTGCCAGAAAACCAAAGTGCTTGGAAGTCTGACAAGGAGTTAAACAAGAAATATTCATCCAGACTGGTAGGAGGGGTGGAGACAGGCAGCTAGGACAGAGAAGATGAATGGCAAGGCAGTGGCTGGTGACTGGGTGGGCAACAGTAGCTGGCGGTCCCACATTTGCATGTGGATAAACTGGGAGGAACAACTTGGGAGCAAAACAGGCCATGTAACCCAGGATGCCAGCGTGGAAGAAAAAAGCCTCAAAACTTCTGGCTGTAAAAACCTGTGGGGGTTGCGGCAGTGGGAGAAACTCCCAGCCTCACAGGAGAATTCACTGGAGAGACCCACAGGGTCCTAGAGCATACACAAACCCATCCACACAGGAAGCAGCACCAGATGGGCCTGATTGCTAGTAGGAAGTGGGGAAGTGACTGAAATCCAGCTGAGAACCAAGCAAGTACCATTGTTCCCTCTCTGACCCCTCCCCCACATGCAGTGTGCCACAGTGCAGTGACATGGGTTGCCCCACCCTGGCGGATATCTAAGGCTCTGCCCCTTACAATGTAACAGGTGCTCCAAGACAAAGCAATATGGCCCAAATGAAAAAAAGATAAAAACTCCGGTGATCTTTTGAGTGGTGAAGCAATAATCAACCTATAAGATGCAGAGTTCAAAACACTGGTAATCAGGATGCTCACAGAAATGGTTGAGTATGGTTGCAAAATAGAGGAAGAAGTGAAGGCTATGCTAAGTGAAATAAAGAAAAATATACAGGGAACCAAAGGTGAGGGGAATGAAATAAGGACTCAAATCAACAATTTGGAGCAGAAGAAAGAAGAAAACCTTCAACCAGAACAGAATGAAGAAACAAGAATACACCAAAAAAAAAAAAAAAATGACGAGAGGCTTAGGAACCTCCAGTACAACTTTAAATGTTCCAACATCCAAATCACTGGGGTGCCAGAAGGAAAAGAGGAACAGCACAAAACCGAAAACTTATTTTAAAAAAACAATGGAGAACTTCTCCAATCTGGCAAAGAAAATAGACTTTCATGAAATCAGGAAGCCCAAAGAGTCCTAAAGAAGTTGAACCCAAGGAGGAACACACCAAGGCACATCATAAGTACATTACCCAAGATTAAAGATAAGTAGAGACTCTTAAAAGCAGCAAGAGAAAAGGAGACAGTTACCTACAAAGGAGTTCCCATCAGACTGTCAGCTGATTTCTCAAAAGAGACCTTGCAGGCAAGAAGGGGCTGGAAAGAAGTGTTCCAGGTCATGAAAGGCAAGGACCTTTCATTGAGCATCTCAGATTGCTCTATCCAGCAAAGCTTTCATTTAGAATGGAAGAGCAGATAAAGTGCTTCTCAGATAAGGTCAAGTTAAAGGAGTTTATCATCCCCAAGCCCTGATTATATGAAATGTTAGAGGGGCTTAGCTAAGAAAAAGAAGATGAAAACTATGAACTGTAAAGTGACAGCAAACTCACAACTACCAACAACCGAACCTAAAAACAAAACAAACACAAACCAAGCAAACAACTAGAATCAGAGAAATGGACATCACATGGGAGGTTATCAGCGAAATGAGCGGATGGGGGAAAGGTACAGGGATTAAGTAGCATGAATGGTAGGTACAAAATAGATGTGGGGGGGGGTTAAGAATGGGAAATGGAGAAGCCAAAGAACTTGTGTGCACCACCCACGGACATGAGCTGAAGTGTGTGCTGGGGAGGAATGTGGGTGGGAGGGGGTGTGCAGGGCAGAGGGGAATAGAGGGGGAAATGGGACAACTGTAATAGCATAATCGATAAAATATATTTTAAAAGAAATCTGCCCTGGGTGGTGTGGCTCAGTGGATTGAGCGTGGGCTGAGAACCACTCCCCAGGGTCGCCAGTTCGATTCCCAGTCAGGGCACATGCCTGGGTTGCAGGCCAGGTCCCCAGTGGGGGCCATGTGACAGGCAACCACACATTGATGTTTCTCTCCCTCTTTTTCTCCCTCCCTTCCTCTCTCTCTTAAAAAACAAATAAATAAATAAAATCTTTAAAAAATGATAGAGTATCACTTTATAAAAAAAAGGAAAAGAAACCTAAGCTTTCAGAGTTGAGAGAATATGAGACTCAAGGAGCTTTACTTAAATTATGCTAACTTTGCTGAAATTGGATACATTCTGTATAAACCAAGTGTGAACTTGATGTGTACTTGAATATACAGAATTTAAGTAATTTCTCAAAGCTATTAGTACTCTTGTCAATCAGGTTTGTGTGATCCAATGTGGCCCAAAAACAAGACTGTGTTTTTATTTCTAATCCTGAGGTTGATTGTTTTTTTCTTGGATATGAGTTCAAATAAATTCATCTGAATAAATTGTCAAGTCCTCTTTTTAAAATTTTTAAATACTTTATTTACTTATTATTTATTTATTTGTTTAGTTATTTATTATCCTCATCTGAGGACATGCTTACTGATTTTCGAGAGAGGGGAAGGTAGGGAGAGAGACAGAGGGAGAGTAATATCAATATGAGAGAGAAACATCAATCGGTTGCCTCTCGTACACACCCCAACAGAAGCCAAGCTCTTAGCCTAGCCGTGTGCCTGACTGGGAATTGAACTTGGACCTTTCAGTTTATAGGACGACATTCCAACCAACAGAACCACCCTGGGCAGGGCAACGTTTTTTGTTATTACATGTTTATTATCATTTCTTCTTTATTAAACTTTACACACATAAACAAAGAATGTTCCTCAATTTGGGCTTGCGTGATGTTTTCTCATGATTAGATTTAGGTTATGTGCTTTTGAGGCATGAATCAGAAGGTACATGTCAGCATGTCTTGCAGTGGAACCATTTTGGAGGTGGATCACGGGAGGAGGAACCAATACAGGGGGAAAATCTGGGATTCCAGTTAGGGATGGTGCTGGAGTGAAGAGGATTCACACCGAATACAAAGCTCTGGGAGTGCGGGGCACTCAGGGGTAGCTGAGGATTTGGGAGAGGGTGGTTGCCAGAGGAGAAGGTGTCAGGCTGAGGAGGGAAGGGAGATAGTGGAGGTCAAAGCAAGACTGACTTGACCATATATGTAAGTGGCCAAGGAAGTAAGGAGCGGAAAGTGTCCTGCAGATTTGGTGTGCAGGGTTTCACCAGTATCCCAGGTCATTGCTTACCAGGCCCAGGCTGGGGCTTGTGAAGAGTATTTATTTCTGGGCAGTTAGTGGGAGCAGGTTTGGATGGGCACTGCTGTTCCAACTCAGCAAGTGAGCAGTGGGTGCCGCATGTTCAGAGCTGCTAGCTAGGCTGGAAGAGGTGGTGAGGATGAAGCCGCGTGTTGGCCAGCAGTGCTCACACGTCTACCTGCGAGCAGAGCAACCTCCTGGGTGGACGGTTAGCTCTGCCAAGTGTTAGTCAGTGCGGGCATGGCTGTCCCCAAGTGGTGTGTTGGAGGCACTGCTGGTGGAAGGTTGACTATGGCTTTGTATACAGGCAGGCAATTGTCCTTGTTGCCTAGACTCAAATGGCCCCAGGAATTCCTGTTTTAAAAAAGTTAACAGTACTTTACTGAATTATAATTTACATAGAATAAAATGCACAGATCTTAATTTTTCAGTTTGATAAATTTTGACAATTTTATATACCTTGTAACTACCATCCAAAACAAGATCTAGAATATTTCCATCACCCTAGAAATTTATTTTCTGTCTCTGTTCAATCAGTCTATGCACCCCACGCCCCACCTAGCAAGTACTATTCTGACTTCTATCATGTTAATTTCCCTCTTCTTGAACTTTATATAAATGGAATCATGTATTTCTTGGTCTGACTTATTTTGGTCAATATATTGTATTTTAGATTGATTCTTATATGTGCCAGTTACACATTCATTTTTATTGTGGAATCATATTACATTGTATGAATATACAATAATTTATTGATTCTCTTGTTGATGGCTGTTTCCAGTTTTTTTAAAAAATCAACACTTCTTTTTTTCTTTACTTTTTTTTTTTAAAGATTTTATTTATTTTTAGAGAGGGAAGGGAGAGAGAGAGAGAAACATCAATGTGCGGTTGCTGGGGGACATGGCCTGCAACCCAGGCATGTGCCCTGACTGGGAATCGAACCTGCGATGCCTGGTTCTCAGCCCACGCTCAATCCACTGAGCTACGCCAGCCAGGGCTGTTTTTCTTTACTTTTTTTAAAAAAAGATTTTATTTATTTATTTTTAGAAAGAGGGGAAGGGAGAGAAAAAGAGAGGAACGAAACATCAATGTGCGGCTGCCTCTCGGGTGCCTCCTACTGGGAACCTGGCCCACAACCCAGGCGTGTGCCCTAGACTGGGAATCGAACCAGTGACCCTTTGGTTTGCAGGCTTGCACTTAATCCACTGAGCCACACCAGCCAAGGTTGTTTCCACTTTTAACTACTAAGAATAAAGCTGCAATGAATTTTCAAGTGTTTTGTGAACATATGTTTTTATTTCTTTTGGGTATATAGCTAGAAATAGAATTGCTAGGTCAAACAATCACTCTATGTTTAACTTTTTGAGGAATTGTCCGAATGCTTTTCAAAGTGGCTGCACCATTTACATTTCTACTAGCAGTATATGAGGATTTCAATTTCTCCACATCCCTATTCATACTTGTTATCTGTCTTTTTTTTTAAGATTTTATTTATCCATTTTTAGAGAGGGGAAGGTAGGGAGAAAGAGAGGGAGAGAAACATCAATGTGTGGTTGCCTTTCATGAGCCCCCTATCAGGGACCTGGCCTGCAACCCAGGCATGTGCCCTAGACTGGGAATTGAACCAGTGACCCTTTGGTTTGCAGGCCCACGCTCAATCCACTGAGCTACGCCAGCCAGGGCATTATCTGTCTTTTTCACCATAACCATTCTAATGGATGTGAATTGGTATCTCATTGTGGTTTTGATTTACCTTTCTCTAACGACTAATGATGTTGAGCATGTTTTCATGTGCTTACCAACCATCTGTGTATCTTATTTGGAGAAATTACTTTTCAGATCCTTTGCCCATTTTAAAAGTGGGTTATTTGCCTTATTATTATTTTCTTGTATGAATTTTTCATATATTCTAGATGCAAGTCTTTTCTCCCATCCTGTGGGTTGCTTTGGGGAAGTTCCTTTCTGGCTGGGGAGAGAAGACAAGCGCAGAGAGTGGGGAGGAGGTGTGCAGGGCAGAGACACGTGTGGGAAGGTCTAGAGTGAACTGCCTGAGCTCCAGGGTTGCCTGCCCGGGTACTGAGTAGACCGGACCAAGTGCTCTGACACTGCCGTGGCTCTGCAGGTAAGAATGTGTGTCACTGGACACTCAGTGCTGTGCACCTTGTATACATACTAAGTGTCAGGGACTTGGCATCTCACAAAACCTGGGACATGGGGTAGGGGACAGCAGGCAGCTCTTTGTTAAGAAAAGAGTTTCTATATTGCAAATTTCCACAGGACTAACAGGTTACCTTGCAGGCAGCATGATGTGACTTGAGAGCCAGACAAGATTTAGGTTCAGATCTTGGTTGTAGTAGATGCCACTACATAGTACACTTCCCATGCCCCCTTCGACATTTCTGATGGCTTCTTATTGTAAGCCCTTGAGATTTTCTCACTGACGGCTTTCTCTGCTGAGAAGGCACACAGGGAAGTCTGGAAGTGCCGCCAGCACCTCAACCCTCAGTTTCCCCATTTCTTTGGTGGGACAACTGTGTTGTATTTCTGGACTGTGTCCCAGTGGTCCCCATGTCCCTCCATGTAGCCTGCTCATTACTGCATCCTGAATTAGTTTCCTTTTACTTCTTTGTTTCAACGTCCTCCATTCCTCTATTCGTGATTCCTGTGATTCTCTCTCAAATAGAACATTTGTTCTCACATTGTTATCTCAGCATCTGCTTCTGGGAAAACCTAACATAAAGATATTCATTTTCCATTTCTAAGATACATCTGTCTTATTTCCTTGGGCAGATCACTTTTCCTTTTCTGAGCTTCACTTTACTCATCTACGAGATGGGGTAGGGGAAGGACTTATTCATAGGCTAGTGATGAGGCTTCGCATCTCACTCAGATATATTAGGGTTCAGTAAGTGCTAGTCTTCTTTTCTTTTCCATCATTCACTGGTCTGTAACATAGATATTCTCCTCTCAGAGACCCTTGGGTGGACATGCCTCATTCAGCCATAGCTAGGCAGGAAAAGACCAGCAGTTTGAAGCTGGCCCTGTGAGTGATTGGATTACTGCTCCCAGTTACTTGCCCCCTCCCTGCAATAGGATTAAACTGCCCCACTGTCAGGACTTGCATCCTCTTACCTATGCATTAGTCATAAGACATACTTTGGTGAATGATATGAGAGCCTACATGACATTCCCATTTGAGAAAAAGAAATTTTAAATGCGTTATTGCATAATTTGGCTCAGGCTCTTCCACTCCCACTCTCCACCATGGGAAAACCATGACATGTCCCCAGAGCCTGGCACGCAGTATGAACTAGTACTTATTAAACACTTACCGTGTACCAGGCTCTGTCCCATGGGTCACACAAGTCTGCATGTGTTAATTCATTTCATCCTCACAAGACCTCTAAGACACAGGTCCTATTATCATCATCCTTATTGTGCATATGTGGAAAACGAAGGTTCAATAAGGATGAGTGCCTCACACAGCTGAGAAGGGTCAGGCAGTCTGCCTTCTAGGTCCCTATTCTTAAGCACTGCATTATGCTGTTTCTCATGGTAGGTGATCAGCAAATACTTGCTGAATAAAAGTTTGCTTAAATAATTGTCACTACTGAAGCATTGTTCCCTCCTATTGACTCAAATTCCAAAGATGTGATATACTGAGACGAACATGGACTTCTGTCTTTGGACCTGGGCACTTTTTTCACATCTGTTGTTAGTCAAACAGGAGGTCCTTCTAATTCTCCTGATTGGGGAAAAGTCATCCTTGGTCATCAAATGGGAACACAAACATATCCTCTAGGATCTGCATGAACCACAAAATACCTCCTATAAGTTCTATGTGGGTCCCAGACATCCCTGTCACCCATGCATTAGTCATAAGACATGCTTTGGTGAATGGCATGTAAGTGTATGTGACATTTACTACAGGTGAGAAGGCTTCAGTATAGACCTCAGACTCCTCTCCTGAAGGCTCATGTGAACTTTTCTTTCTTGAGGCTCACTTGGACTCCCAAAATCTCTCCTATAGGGGCTATGCTTGATAACCTCCTCAGGTGCCCAGTCATCATGTCATTGGGTCCTCCTAACAGCTCTGTAAATAGGCTAAAGTTTGCATTACAGCATGGATAGACAGCAGTGACCATGCAGGTGAACCAGGGACAGGATCAACAGCAGGACCCTGTTGTCCTGTCCATAGACCAGGACTCTTTCCCCATGGTTGGTTTGGTGGCTAGGTTATGCTTCCTGCCCAAACTTCCACAGTCCCTGAGGCTGCCTCCCTTGTCTCTCCCTTACTAGTTCTTGTCTGCCCTCCCCCCCCCTTTTTTTTAACTCCAACCCCCTTTCCAGTACAGCTGTGGGAGTGAGGCCCAACTCCCAGCAGGCTGGAGTAAGACAATGGGCTTTTATTCTGGGCAAAGAATCCCTGCACTGTGTCCCACTCACTGAGGCCCCCTTCCAGGCCTGGGATGGTGTGGGCAGAGAGCACTGTGGACGAAAGGGGCCATTGGCTGGCAGGACAGAGGATGGTCCTGGCTGGAGAGGTCCCACGGGAGGTTTACACTGTAAACACCACTCACGATACAAGCCAGTCTTTCACTCCCAGCCCCACCACTCCAAGTGGGTACCTCTCAACCATCATTGGTTCTGGGTTTTATTTTAACGTTTATCCTGGCCTCTAATCTTTTTAGGTGTTCATCTCTGCATATCAGTCTCCTTCATTCTTTCTTTCAGCCTCTCTCTTTCTATTCCTTTGTGTAGGCTGCCTGCCCCCGTTTCTTATCTTTTTATCATTTCATCGCGTTCTCTTTTCTCTCTCTTTCCATGTCTTTGTTCTCTCCAAATCTTGATACTTTCTATGTTTCTGTATCTCTGTCTCCCCATGTTTCTAATGCCTCTATGTTCATGGCTCTCCTCTCTTGCCTATGTCTATATTTTCCATGGACCTGTGTGTTCGTGTCTGTCTATATCTCATCTTTGTCTCCTCATGTCTCATCTCTGAGCTTCCATCTTCCATCCCATTGCTGTCACTTTGGACCTGTGGATCTGAAGGACCTTCATCAGTCACCATGCTCTCCCGCTCACAAAACTCTTTTTCATTCCTTTCTGGTAAATCCCAGAGGCCGCTGGAACTGGAATAGGAGGTTGTTTTCTTCAGTTTGCAGATGTGGAAGCTGAGGTTCTGGCTGCTGGCACCAGTCTCCCATTCCTCTTTCTCCTCTTTCTCCACGTACTCGCCGTGCTCCGGTCTCTGCGGTGCCGCCGGCCACCTGACCCGGCCGGAGACAGGACTTAGGACCTCGGATAGCTCCTATAAGGTGCTAGCGTGCCTGGTCTTCCTTCTCGCGAGAGCAGGGAGAGGTGCCTCAGAAGCGGCGAGGGAGTCTCGCGAGAGCTCCTGCTGGCGGGGGCGGTGCGGAGATCGCGCGCGCGCGGAGCTGGCTGGAGGCGCGCGCGCTCCCCACCCCCGGCCCCTAAGCGGCTCTCGCTCCGCGGGCTCTGCGCCGCATCGCGGGTGCAGCGCAGTGCAGGGCCGTGCCGTGGCCTTTCAGCTGCGGAGAGACAGCTGCGGGTGAGTCCGGGCCTGAAGGCTCGGAGAAGGGCTTTTCAGGGAAGCTGGGCTCAGGGCGAGAGGTGGTCACCCCCTCTCTAGGTTTGTACCCTACGCTTCACCTTTGTATGCAAGGGGCAGGCCGAGATGCTGGAGAGGTGGAGAGTCGAGGTCACCTTCCTTGTTTAGAGTGGGGGAAGAGTGTCCCGGGTGACCCCTGGTCCTCCAAACCCCACCGTCCCCAGCCCCCTCAGAGGGAACCCTTGTCTTGGGTGACGTCAGGCTTCTGGATTCTGGAGCCTGGGCCTTGGGTCCTCCATTCCCCCACCCCCACCTGGAGTTCCCTGGGAACCGGCCTCCCTCCTACCTGGGGATGGTACACGCGATCCGGGATGGGGGAGACTGGAGACAGGGTAACTGTGGCCTCCTTTGGGTCCTTCCCCACAAGAGGCGCCTGCAGGTGGGCCCAGGTTGTTACCTGCCCTCCCCTCCCCTCCCCTCCGCCTCCCTGGGCGACCGACCTTTGGAAGGCTGGTCTGAGCCACCTCAGGGATTCTGGGATGGGTGCATTCATTGGCTTGAGCCTGGGGTCTGTCCGGCTGGGGTCGTTTTTTTGGGTGTGCCGCATAACACCGAAAGGAGTCCGCAGGAGTCGGTCACGGGAATGAGGGTGAGGTGTTTGGGAAGCTGCCCCTACCCCTGCCTCCCGAGAGCTCCTGGTCTGGAGGTTGGGAGAACCAAGTGGAGACTGAGAATTCATCCTAGGTGGTTTCAACCCTAGTGCCTCAGCTGCGGGATGGAGAGTTTAGGGAGAGCAAGGCAGACTTTCCTGCGGACACCAGGAGCACTAGGAGAAAAGGAGGCAAGAGCGAGTAAATAAACTTCCTGGAGGAGGTGAAATTTGGATGGGAGGAGAGGCAAGAGGAGGCATTCCTAGGTAATGGTATGAGCAAAGACATAAAGGAGAATTAAGCACAGCTTTTCCAGACTTGCCACGTGAGCCCATGGGGTGGGGGAGTCTGGAGAATTTTGCAGCCAATGCTTATGGGTTCTGCCTCTAAGGGGCAGGTCTCTGAAAGAAGGGGATGGCTCTTGCAGGGGCATTGCTGGTGGAAATGATTCTGTTGGGGCTACACAAGTCTTGCTAGCTGAGGTTTGATCTGGGTTTGGTGAGCCCGAAGGCAAAGTCCCCAGACCCGAGAGGAGTGTGTCTAGTGAACGGGCCACAGAAAGAGAATCTTTGTGGCCTAGCAAACCAATGGAGCCCTTTAGCTGGCTGGCGGGCCGCCTCTGAACAAGTTTGTTCCTCTCTCTGGGGATCTCTTTGCCAGCCCCTTTGTCTAGGGACAAAATAATAGGGTTAAATACTGACCTCCCTTGAGGAAGCTGCTTGTTTTAGTTTACAGCATCCTTCCAGTTCTTCTCCCTTTTCCTTTTCTCCTCATTCTCTGTCTGCCTCCCACAGCATTTCCTCTAGGGGCTGCACTTCTTTCTCTGCTGACAGCCTGGAGTCTCTGAAGGTTTCCTGGAGTTGTGGGACAGCAGGGTTGACAGAAGCTGTGGGCTTAGCCTGGTTGGGGAAGGGCATCAGTTGCTCCTTTCCCATCATTTGGGAGGGTATCCACATCTTAAGCAAGAACATAATTGACCGTGGTCTGTGTCCTGGCCTGAGTTGCCGCATAACACCCAACTTAGGCCAGAACATGAAGCCCCTAGAAGCCCCACCCATGAGAGACTGAGGAAGAGATTAGGTGGGAATGAGTGACGGTTTGGTGTCCAACAACTGGTTTAGAATTTAAGCAGTGGGATGCATGGCAGGGATGTCTGGAAAGGTTTCCCAAGAGAGATGGGATGTGAGAAAATAGCAGTACTTAAAGGGGCTGACAGGGCTCTGGTTTAGGGACACTGGAAGCACAGGGGCTGGTGAGACGCGATCTCATGCATGAAGCTGGGTAGTGTGGGAAGCAGGTCAGCCTGTGGTAGAGAAGCAAAGGGTAGTGGGACAGGAGGCTTGACACAAGACCTCAAATGCCAGGCACAGGATTAGTAGGGGCTACTGAAGAAGAGTCACCATAGGACAGTGACAGCAATTCCAGAGAAATGCTACTTTATGAGTATGAGTTCTGGAACTTCAGGGTTGGGGTGGATAAGGGGACCAGAGGTCGAGCAAGAGGGGCAAACTTCCATTTTAGATAGGTGGGCAGGAAGAAAATGACCATTTCTATGCGAAGGATGAAGGGCTCATGCTGGGGAGGAGAGAGGGCTGATGAGCAGGCAGCCGGGTACCAGCCCCGGGTCTCTGGCCTAACCTGGAGCAGGCTTGAGTGTCTTCTCTCTGCCGTGGGCCTCACTCTCTCCACTGTGGCAGCTTCTGTCCTCCCAGCTGCACTGTGAGAAATGGACTAAATTATAATCTGGGTTTTTTTTAATTAACTTTTTTGGGAGAGAGAGGAAGTGGGATGGAGAGAGAGGCACAGACAGACGTTGATGTGTTGCTCCACTTATTTACACATTCATTGGTTGCTTCTTGCACGTGTCCTGACTGGGGATGGAACCCGCAACCTAGGTGCATCAGCACGATGCTCTAACCAGTTTAGCTATCCAGCCAGGGCTATAATCTGGGTTTTAAAAACAAAATTCAGGTAATATTCACTATTTTATTGATAACTAGGGTGGTCCTTCCTTCTACATCTTTGGAGGGATATGTAGCACCTCCCAGCCCACACTGCCAGCATTATGAAAGACTCCATGAGGAGCAAATTGCTACTTTTCTCATTCTGCAGTCAAGAAATTCGGTTTGCAGAGGCCACTCCATTCTCCCTCTTTCCCTCCACCTCCTTCACACACACAGGCTAGCTCTGGTGACCAGAGTCTCCTGCAGTCCTCCCAAGCTTAAACGTTCTCTGGGCTAACCTTCATATGCAAGTGGAAAAGTCTTGCCCTGTGTTCCGGCACCGAGCTCTGGCTTCTCCCAGTCTGAGTCCTTCATACTTTGCCACACTGACTTCTCTGTGACCACGGTACACCTTTGGGAGACAGCCTGGTACTGGGGGCTGGGGCCGGAATTAGAGTTGCCTCCTTTGAGGCTCCTACAATCCAGTTATTACCCACACTCTCCCTGCCTCTCTTCGTTGTTTTCTTGGAGGACTTCAGTGCTGTACAACAGTCCCCACTTCACATACCATTGTCTCATGGGAAGCGATGCCTTCTTCAGCTACCCCTTCTACTAGGCACTCCTGAGTCTGGCCATCATTGGCATGTGGCTTCCTCTGAAATCTGAAACTCCACAGATGCTCTGACCACAGTCCAACTTTTACTTTGCCTGCTGTGGGACCCTACAGAGACCTCATTCTCTGATACCTTTATTTTCTTTATACCATAGCATCCACCTTCTGTGTCTTTTCTGGACCCCAGGGTCCAGGATTTTAACCATTCTCTGGCCCATGTCCTCAGCCACCCCGCCACTTTGCCTGTGTGTCCCAACCCAGCAGCAGAAGATCCAATTTTGGATTGTATGCTTAGCATAGAGAAAGCTTCTGGGGGTCATCACATTCCAGGGCAGTCTGGTTCTGCTTCCATGCAGGGTCTCCGGCCTCAGCTGTACCTCATCACTTTCTGGAAAATCTCCTCTTCCCAGCAGCTCATCATCCCATTCCATGGGAGGACTGTTCCAAACTGGACTACTTTCCCCAAACTCTGTACTCACAGAAAGGGTGGTCGGGGGTTTGTGGGAGAAATGGAACCACATCCATGTGTCCCCACTTCTTGAGTCCCAGTAGAAGGAAGTATCCTAGCCTCACTTGCCTACTCTGTGCTATGGAAGCCGGCCCCCTGGTTCCCGAGGTCCCATTGTCCATCAGCTGTTTCCCCTTCTTACTGTACCAGCTTATAAATATGCTCATCTCCTATCTGAAAAAACCTTTCTAGCCCTAAGTTCTCTACTAGTTGCTGCTGTTTTAAACCAGTGGCTTTGTCTGATTACAAAAATGATATATGACTGTTGTAGAAATCTTAGAAAATAAAGATAAAAAGAAAGAAAACAAGTAGCTTATAATCTTACTATCGAGATGGACTACTTGCTTCAGTGTTGTTACTGATACTCTGTGTGTGTGTATTAAGGTCTCATCCAAGTTTTTTGAAAGGCCAGTTTGCTAGACTTGTTCCCTCTTCGCCTCCCTCATGTTTTCCCCATTCCTCGCCTTCCTGGTCTCTACTCACTGCTCCCTGAAGCTGTGACCTCCTAACTGCCAAGTCAGCCATGTCACCCCAACTGCTCCATAATCGTGGGCGTTGTTCACCCGTCTGAGCAGGCATTAAAAAGACTGCAATATAATGAACCTGTGTTCCTTGACATGAAAAATTTTCATGAGGTATTGTTGAGTGGAAAAAAGTAGGCTATAAAACAGCATGTATAAAATGATCTTATTTTTGTCATATATACGTTAAAAACAAAAACCAAAAACCTGGAGGTCAAACTGTTAAAGATTTGGACTCTGAGAAGGTGGATTTTGAAAGAACTTTTAGTTTTTACCTTATGCACTTTGATTTTTTTAACCTATAGACACACACACACATATACATATATGAGGGGGGACCCCCCCCAAAATGGAATTTATTTGTAAAAATTGTGTATTTATTCTTACATGTTTAAACTTCAGTTACCTTCAGAGTACTCTCCATTTGATGCAATATACCTATCAAAATGTTTTTTCCATTGCTCAAAACAGTTAAAAAATTTTTAATTTATTTTTAGAGAGAAGGGAAGGGAGGGAGAAAGAGAGGGAGGGAAACATTGATGTGAGAGAGAAACATCAATCTGTTGCCTCTTGCAACCAACTGGGGACCTGGCCTGCAGCCCAGGCATGTGCCCTGACTGGGACTTAAACCATGGACCTTTTGGTTCGCAGGCTGGTGCCCAGTTCACTGAGCCATACCAGCCAAGGCTCTAAACAGTTTTTGAACTCATCAATTTTGATGACTTCTAGTGCTTTCACCGTTTTTTCTTTCACTTCTTCCACATCGACAACGTATTTCCCTTTGAGGACTTTTTTCATCCAGGTACACGGAAAAAAGTCACCTGGGATGAGATCAGAGAAATAGGGAGGGCAAGGCATGGGGGTCCTGCAGTTTTTAATCAAAAACTGCTGAACACTCAGCATGGTGTGGGCAGGCACACTCATAAATCACAAGTCATGAAATGGGCAAATGCATTGAAAGACTCTTCAAAAAGATTTCACTGAAGCTGATCCCAGCCTCTCACAACACCTGCTGGTACACTGATACACATGGGTTCCAAGAACACTCACCTATTTGGGGAAGCCTGTACTACAAGAGGCTCACCTTCCAGAAGATAATTCCTTTTTTTTTTGGTCCCCCTGCATATCATATATGAAGTCTGTCCAGAAAAAGTCCAGCCATTGTTAAATAACAGGAATGGTTTGTGTGAGATCCATGTAACCTGGCAGCCAAGGAGAGTGGACTGGGATGCGCATGTGTGAACAGTGCCGACTTCACTGTACTAGTCAGTGGGGGTGATAGATGCTGTTGAGTGAGCACGTGTGCTGTGTGGCCGTCACATTCAAAATGACTGAGCAAATAGAGCAATGCATCTGCATCAGGTTTTGTGTTAAGCTTGAACATTCCTCTGTGGAAACTATTCAGATGATTCAGAAGGCTTTTGGGGACAATGCAATGAGTATAGCATGAATAAAAATGTGGCACAAATGCTTAAAATATGGTTGAGAATCTGTTGAAAGTGACCCATGTTCTGGGATGCTGGCAACAAGCAGAACACCTGAGAATGTTGAAAGTGCACAGGCTGCAATCAGCAAAGATCGGTCGGTGACTGACAGTGAGAACTAGAAGCTGACCTGGGGATTCCAAGAACTACTGGCTTTTCCCAAAACTAAAATCAGCTTTGAAAGGGAAGAGATTTCAGACCATTGATGAGATTCAGGAAAATATAATAGGGCAGCTGTTGGTGATTCCAACAAAGGGTTTTACAGAGTGTTTTGAACAGTGGAAGAGATGCTGAGAGAACCGTGTGAGGTCCCAAGGTGCCCACTTTGAAGGGGACTGAGGCGTCATTGTCCCGTGTACAGTGTTTCTTGTGTCTTCTTCAATAAATGTCTCTATTTTTCATTTTGTGTGGATGGATACTTTCTGGACATACCATTAAAAGAAACAAATATATATATATTCAATCCTCACCTGAGGATATGTTTATTGAATTTTGGAGAGAGAGGAAGATAGGGGGAGAGAGAGAGAAACATTGATATGAGAGAGCAACATTGATCCCTATGGGGCCTTCCATATGTGCCCCAATCAGGAACCAAACCCACAGACAGGGAAAGAAACATTGATGTGGGAGAGAAACATCAATTGGTTGCTTCTCACACACCCCCAAATGGGGACCAAGTCTGTAACCCAGGCATGTGCCCTGACCAGGAGTTGGACCGATGACCATCAGCTCTGTGGTCTGACGCCCAGCCAGCTGAGCCACACCAGTTGGGGCAAGGCTATATTTTTTAAAAGAAGAATACAGTCCTTTAGTGGCTGGCAAAAATCTGGGAATAAAGCGCAAATCTGTCCATGGCCTTTAAGGCCAGGATGACCCAGCCCCTTCCTTCCATTTATCAAGCCTATTTTTGCCTTTCAGTCCTGCCTTCCACTTTGAGTTTCATCTTTGCTCTATTCCTTTCTATTCCTTGGACATGCCATGCTGTTGCTCCCCAGATCTCCATACCACCCTCTGGATTCTCTTTTTCCTGAGCCAGCTCTTACTTATCGTTCAGGATTCACCGTCATGAAGCCTTCCCTACTTCTAGGACAGACCAGGACAGAACAGACTAGGACAGAACACTGCTCTGTGTTCTCACGGTTTTTTTGTGCTCTCCCAGAGCCCTTCTTAGGCTGTGTTGTAATTTCTCATTGACGTGGCTGGGTCCTCTCCTCTGACTTCCTCTCTCTCAGCTCCAGACTGTCTCTGACACTAGAGAGGAAGTTGAAGCAGGTACATGGGACTCTCACTGTCCTTTCCGAGACCTCAAACCTGTGTGCATGCGCTTTGTCGTGTTCTCCTTCCTGCTCATTAGGATCGAGGCTTATCTTACCTCCTTTCCTTGGATCTCATGCTCCTCTTTTCAGGGTTAACCTTTTTCTATTGTAATTGCAGCTTTTCCTTGGATCCCTCACATCTCTAGCTTATTTCCATCTTAAACAAACAACCCTCAGCCATAGCCCTTCCTGGACCCCATGCCCTCTCTCTCTATTCTCTCTTTAGGCATAAGTAGCCTTATTGAAAGACCTGTCTATACCTGCTTACCTGTTCAACTGTAGACCTAATTTGGCTACTACTCCCAGTCCCATGCCACCAAAACAGTTTTTGCCTGGACTACAGATGAGTTGATGTTACTGAGTATAATGAACACTTTCTCAGCCCAGCCCTTTGCGTGCTGTCATGTTTGCTCACTGTTGACGCCTCACTTTGGAGACTCCACTCCTGGTTTTCCTCCAGCCCGTCCTCTTCTGACTACTTTTTTTTTCATTTATTTATTTTTAAGTTATATTTTATTGATTATGCTATTACAGTTGTCCCAATTTTTCCCTCTTTGTCCCCTCTACCCAGCAGCCCCACTCCCTCAGGCAATCTCCACACATTTGTTCATGGCCACGGGTCTTTGGCTTCTCCGTTTCCTATACTGTACTTGACATCTCCATGACTATTCTGTAAATACTAATCTGTGCTTCCTAATCCCCTCACCTTTTCACCTATTTCCCCAACCACCTCCCCCCATCTGGCAACCACCAAACTGTTCTCCATGTTAATAATTTTGTTTCTGTTTCGCTTGTTGGCTTGTTGTATTTTTCAGACTATAAGACGTACTTCCCGCCAAATTTAGGAGGAAAGGGGTGTGTGTCTTACAGTCCGAAAGTAGCTTGCCTGGCTCTCTAGGGGGTGGGGGTGGCGGTGGAGCAGGGTCACAGGAGGCAGGAGCAGGAGCCCTGCTGCAGAAGGCGGCGGTGGTAGTAGTAAAGCGGGGCCTAGGCTGGGAGGAGGGGGTGTCCTGGCAGTGGTGCAAAGCAAGGGAGGCAGGAGGGGAGTCCCCGCAGCTGCATACTACAGTGCTAGGGAGGAGAGTTGGGGCGGTGCAGACACAGTAGGAGAGGACAGCCTGCAGCGCCCTACGCTCTTCCGTCACGTGACTGGTGTGTCGTTTCCCTCCCCCTCCCCCACACCCATTAACATTAACTTAGGCAAGTTCCACTGCAGGGTCACCTGTCAACGTTGCCCTGCAGCTGTTGCAAAACTACAGCTCCCGTCATGCTTGGACAGGTTGGGATGGTCAGAGCTGTAATTTGGCAGCAGCTGCGGAGGCACACAGGTTGTGTAAAACTGTTGAGTTCTGTTTACATTTACATTGGTGAAATATTATGTTATTAAATATTTTACCACATTTTTTGTTTCAATTTTTTTTTCCTATTTTCCTCCTCTAAAACCTAGGTGCATCTTATGGTCCAAAAAATACGGTACTTTGTTTTTTACATTTAATTGTTGATAGATATATATTTATTACCATTTTATTGCTCATAATGTTGATCTTTTTCTTAAATAAGTTCCTTTAATATTTCATATAATACTGGTTTGGTGGTGATTAACTTATTTACCTCTTTCTTGTCTGGGAAGCTCTTTATCTGCCCTTCCATTCTAAGTGATGGCTTTGCTGGATAGAGCAATCTGGGATGTAGGTCTTTGCTTTTATGACTTTGAATACTTCTTGTCAATTCCTTCTAGCCTGCTAAGTTTCTTTTGCGAAATCAGACAGTCTTATGGAAACTCCCTTTAGATAATCACCTGATTTTTTCTTCTAGCTTTTAAGATTTTGTCTTTATTTTTAACCTTTGGCACTTTAATTATGACGTGTCTTGGTGTGGGCCTCTTTGCATCCATTTGTTTGGGACTCTCTGTGCTTCCTGGACTTGTATGTCTATTTCCTTCACCAAATTAGGGAAGTTTTCTTTCATTATTTTTTCAAATAGATTTCCAGTTTCTTGTTCTTTCTTTTCTCCTTCTGGCATACCAGTGAATACTGGTATGCGTGAAGTTGTTCTGTAGGCTCCTTATACTATCCTCTTTTCTTTGGATTCTTTTTTCTTCTTCTTGTTCTGGTGGTTGTTTTTGCTTCCTTGTTCCAAATCATTGATTTGATTCTTGGCTTCATCCACTCTGTTGATTTTCTGTAAATTGTTCTTCATTTCAGTTAGTGTATCCTTCATTTCTGACTAGATATTTTTTATGATGTTGAGATACCCACAAGTGCTTGAGCATCCTTATAACCAGTGTATTGAACTCCGCATCTGAAAGATCACTGATCTCCATTTTGTTTGGTTCTTTTTCTGGAGTTTTCTTCTGTTCTTTCATTTAGGCCATGTTTCTTTGTTTTCTCATTTTGGCAGCCTTTCTGTGTTTGTTTCTGTGTACTAGGTAGAGCTGCTATGACTCCCTGTCTTGATAGCATGGCCTAATATACTAGGGGTTCTGTGGAGTCCAGTGGCACAGCCTCCCCAATCACCCAAGCTGGGTATTTGAGGTGCACACTTCATGTGGGCTGAGTACCTTCTCCTCTTGTGATTGACCCTTGATTGCTGTTGGCAGATCAATGGAAGGGATTTACCAAGGCCAGTCACTGCAAGGACTGGCTGTGACCACCAACCTCTACCCTCTGTGGAGGATCAGCTGTGCAAGAGCTCACTCCACAGAGCAGGGCTTACTTCAGCATGGCTCTGGTGCCTTCTTGTGTTTTTCCTGGGGCCGCTTGGCATAAGCTATAAGTGATCTGCAGCTGGCTGCTTCTTGTGCTGGGCTTGGAGGTGCCCTAGCAAGGCCAGGCTGTGAACCCAAGGCCAGCTGCTGCTAGTGCCTTGGGCCAGTTAGCAAGGTACAGGGGCTTGCTGAGGCCAGCTGCTGCTTGTTTGAGAGGATTTAGGAGGATCAGAAGCATAAACCAAGACAAGCCATTTGTATAGAAAAGCCACTGTTAACTGCTTGGGTGGGCCCCTAAGTTGGGTGGCACATAGTCTTAGGGAATCACCAGGGCAAGGCAAACAGTGTAAGCCAGGTTGATGGAGTCTCAGATATATTGCCCACCACCCTCTGTGGCTCTGTCAGGGGAGGGCTCAGAAGAGGAGCAATGGCCTCTGCTAGCAGTTCCTCCTTGGGAAAAACAGTCTCCCAATTCTTGCCCTGATGCCAAATATTCAGTTCCTCCTTGCATGCCACTGGTGCCTTTCAAGCTGCTGCCCAGGTGCTGGAGCTCAGAGGGAGAGGGCCTGAATAAGTCTGTGTGTGGGTTCTTTAAAAGGAACTCCCTGGGACTCCAGAAGTTTCTTCCACTGACTCAATCCATGCTGGTTTTTGCAGCCAGAAGTTATGTGGACTTATCTTCCTGGCACTGGAACCCTGGGTTGGGAGTCCTGGTGTGGGGTTGGGACTCCTCTCTCCTGAGATATCCCTCTCAATTTTTATCTGCCTTAAGTTTGTGTGGGACCTGCTCGGTCTGTATCTCCCCATCTCTGCTCCTTCTACCTGTCTGGATGGATGTGGTTTCTTCTTTAATTCCATGGTTGCAAGACTTCCATTCCACTTGATTTCTGCTGGTTCTGAGTGATGGTCGATCTATAGTTTAGTGATAATTTTGCTGTTGTGCGAGGAGGAGAGTCATGTGTACCTAGGCTGCCATCTTGGAGATCTTGGAGCTTGGGTATTATTAATTTTTTAACAGATAACACATTTATATGATTCATAATTTGAAAAGATGTCTTAATTTTTATCAGTTCTAAGATGAACATTTGGATATCTCTGAAAGCACTTTAGTGTCTGTTTTAAAATTTTTTGGATCTTATAAGTTGACGGTATTTTTTTTTTTAAGATTTTATTTATTTAGTTTTAGAGAGGGAAGGGAGGGAGAAAGAGAGAAACATCAATGTGCAATTGCTGGAGGCTGTGGCCTGCAACTCAGGCATGTGCCCTGACTGGGACTTGAACCTGCGATGCTTTGGATTGCAGCCCGTGCTCAATCCACTGAGCTACGCCAGCCAGGGCAGTTGGCGGTATTTTTGTTTTCTTTTGGTAAATAAAATTAACGATCTTTCTTAAAACCCATGGTGTTGGACTTCCGGCCAAGATGGAGGCATAAGTAGACACACTGTGCCTCCTCATACAACCAAGATAGGGACAACAACAATTTAGAAACAGAATAACAACCAGAACTGACAGAAAATTGAACTGTATGGAAATCGGACAACCAAGAAGTTAAAATAGACCCGTTCATCCAGACCAGTAAGAGGGGCAGAGTCGGGCAGCCAGGTGCAGGTCTGCAGTGTGGAGAGCAGAGAGCGTTGGGACCGGGTGTGTAAGGCATCCTGGGGTGCGCAAGACCGCAGCCGGTGGACCCTGAGTGCACAAGCGGCAGCTGGCAGACCCAGCGAGGCGGGAATTGTGAAGCAAGGCACTGCGCACAACCCAGGGTCCCAGCGCTGGGAAATAGAGCCTCGGGACACTGATTGAGAACACCTGTGGGGGTTGAGGCGCAGGGAGAGACTCCCAGCTTCTCAGGAGAGGTCCTTGGAAAGTCCCACGTGGTGCACAAGCCCACTCACACCGGAATGGGCACCAGAGGGGTCCAGTTTGCTCGGGGGAAGCAATGGTAGGGACTGAGGTCGGATGGAGAGTGGAGCAAGCGCCATTGTTCCTTCTCAGACCCCGCCCCCACATAAGGTCACAACCCAGCGACTGGGGTGCCCTGCCCTGGTGGACACCTAAGGCTCCACCCCTCATATGTAACAGGTGCAACCAGACCAAAGGGGGAAAAAAAAAGATGGCTCAAACAGAAGTGAAAGCCCCACAACAGGTACTTTTAAGTGACCGAGAGAACCAACCTATCAGATGCACAGTTCAAAGCACTGGTGATCAGGATGCTCACAGAATTTGTTGATTTTGGCCGCAAATTAGATGAAAAAATGAAGGCTACAATAAGTGAAATGAAGAAAAATGCACAGGGAACCAATAATGATGGAATGAAAGCTGGGTCTCACATCAATGGAGTGGACCAGAAGGAAGAAAGAAGCAACCAAACAGAAAAGAATGAAGAAACAAGAATTCAAAAAAATGAGGAGAGGCTTAGGAACCTCCAGGATATCTTTAAACATTTCAGCATCTGAATTATAGGGGTACCAGAAGGAGAAGAGGAAGAGCAACAAGTGGAAAAGTTATCTGAACAAATAATAAAGGAGAACTTCCCCAATCTGGCAAAGGAAATAGACTTCCAGGAAGTCCAGGAAGCTCAGAGAGTCCCAAAGAAGTTGGACCCAAGAAGGAACACACCAAGGCACATAATTATATTACCCAAGGTGAAAATGAAGGAGAGAATCCTAGAAGCAGCAAGAGATAAGGGGACAATAACCTACAAAGGAGGAGTTCCCATCAGACTGTCAGCTGATTTCTCAAAAGAGACCTTACAGGCAAGAAGGGGCTGGAAAGAAGTATTTGAAGTCATGAAAGACAAGGACCTACATCCAAGATTACTCTATCCAGCAAAGCTTTCATTTAGAAAGGAAGGGCAGATAAAGTGCTTCTTAGGTAAGGTCAAGTTAAGGGAGTTCATCATCACCAAGCCCTTATTTTATGAAATGTTAGAGGGACTTATCTAAGAAAAAGAAGATAAAAAACATGTATAGTAAAATGACAGCAAAGTCACAGTTAGTAACAACCACACCTAAAACAAAAACAAAAAGAAACTAAGCAAACAACTAGAACAGGAACAGAACCACAGAAATGGAGATCACATGGAGGGTTAGCAAAAGGGGAGTGGGAGGAGGAGAGAGGGGGAAAAGGTACAGAGAATAAGTAGCATAGATGATAGGTAGAAAATAGGAGGAGGGCAAGAATAGTATGGGAAATGTAGAAGCTAAAGAACTTATGACACTAAAGAGGGGGAATGTGGGTGGGAGAGGGTGTGCAGGGTGAAAGGGAATGAGGGGGGTAATGGGACAACTGTCATAGCATGATCAATAAAATATATTTAAAGAAAAAAAACCATGGTGTCTTGGGGTAGATGGCATAAAGATACGTAGTAACAATTCAGTTTTCTGTATCCCCCAGGAAGCCACAATTATTTTTTTCTTGATATCCTATTAGAGATTCTTTGTGTACATATTACCAAATACAAAATAGACAGGGTGGGGCAAAAGTAGCTGTACAGTTGTTTGTATGACAAATGATACAATAATTAATAAATAATAATAATATAACAATAAGCTGTTTTGCATAAACATAACTGTAAACCTACTTTCACCCCTCTCTGTGTTTGTGCATATTTTCCCCTAATGATTTACTTTGAAAAATTTTAAAGCTCCAGAAAGGTTTAAGGAATAGTGAGATAAACACTTGTTCTGAGGTACATCACCTAGATACATCAATTTTTAATGTTTTGTGACATTTACTTTATCTACTTATTTGTTTGTTTGTTTTTGCAGAACCAGCTGGAAGTGAGCTGCAGATAAGACATTGTACCTTTGAACACTTCAGCATTTATCTCCTAACAACAAAGGTATTCTCCTGGGTAACTACAGCACCTAAGAAATTTAACATTGAACAATGATACGTGCTATGCGATCTGTGTTCTAATTTCTCTACTTGTCCCAAAATGTCCTTTAGACCTGTGATTTAGAAATCCAGGATTCACTACAGGATCGCTCACTGCATTTGGTTGCATGACTCTAACCCCTCTACAAATTCTTTTTCCTTTACCAATTTTTGTCTTTCATGACGTTAACATTTATTTGCTGTGGAGAATTTCTTACAATCTGGGTTTGTCAGGTTGGTTTTCTCAGTGTTTTAAACTGAACGTTTTGGCAGCAGCACTACACGGACGACCTCGTGTCTTTCTGTGTGTGTCACAGTCGGGAGGCACGCGGTGTCCTTGGGCCCCGTTACCAGAAATGCTAAGCTTGGGCGTTTGGTCTGGCAGATCTTCTCATTATCGAAGTCCTCGTTCTCCGTTGTGATTAATGAGTAATCTGAGGGTGGCACTCAAAGTGTGTGACATTCCCCTCAGCAGCCATTGATCGTCCTTATTTGTATGAGTTCTTACACAAGGGCTGCAAATGATGATTTTTAAAAATTCTGATTCTATTGTTAGAACTTTTTCTTTCTCCTCTCCCTTTCTTTTGTATGTTATCCTAGACTTGTGTATTCTTTTCTTTTTTAAGTACATTTTATTGATTATGCTATTACAGTTTCCCCCCTTTATCCCCGTATTGCCCTGCACCCCCTAACCCAGCACCCACGCTGCTTAGTCCCTGTCCATGGGCTGCACTTTGACTTGTACCAGTCTTTACTTGTCCCAGTTTCCTGTACCAGTCTTTACCTCTCCCCATCTATTTTATTCTTTGCAATTGTGCTTCCTCTTCCCTGTACCTTTCCCTCTTCATTCTTCCCCTCCCCCGCCACTGAAAACCCTCCATGTGATGTCCATTTCTCTGATTCTGTTACTGTTCTAGTTGTTGGCTTAGTTTTTGTTTTTTTTTTTATGTTCAGCTGTTGATAGTTGTGAGTTTGTTGTCATTTTACTGTTCGTAGTTTTTTATCTTCTTCTATTTCTTAGATAAGCCCCTTTAACATTTCGTATATTAAAGGCTTGGTAATGATGAACTCCTTTAACTTGGCCTTATCTGAGAAGCACTTTATCTGCCCTTCCATTCTAAATGAAAGCTTTGCTGGATAGAGTAATCTTGGATGTAGGTCCTTGCCTTTCATGACTTCAAATACTTCTTTCCAGCCCCTTCTTGCCTGCAAGTTTTCTTTTGAGAAATCAGCTGATAGTCTTATGGCCACACCTTTGTAGGTAACTCTTTCCTTTCCTCTTGCTGCTTTTAAGATTCTTTATCTTTAATCTTGGGTAACGTAATGATGATGTGCCTTGGTGTGTTTCTCTTTGGGTCCAATTTCTTTGAGACTCTCTGGGCTTCCTGGAAGTCTATTTCTTTCACCAGATTGGGGAAATTTTCCTTCATTATTTGTTCAAATAAGTTTTCAACTTCTTCCTCTTGTTCTTCTCCTTCTGGCATCCCTATAATTCTGATGCTAGAGTGTTTAAAGTTGTCTCAGAGGTTCCTAAGCCTCTCCTCATTTTTTTGAATTCTTGTTTCTTCATTCTGTTCTGTTTGGATGTTTATTTCTTCCTTTTGTTCCAAATCCTTGATTTGAGCCCTGGTTTCCCTTCTGTTAACTTTTGGTTCCCTGTATATTTTGCTTTATTTCACTTTGTGTAGCCTTCATTTGTTCCTTCATTTTGCGACTGAACTCAATCAGTTCTGAGAGCATCTGTTTACCAATGTTTTGAACTCTGCATCAGGTAGGTTGTCTATCTCCTTGTCATTTAGCTCTTTTTCTGGAGTTTTAATCTGTTCTTTCATTTGGGCCATATTTCTTTGTCTTTGTGCACCTGTTGTGTTGTAAGGGGGAGGGGCCTTAGGTATTCACAGGGGGAGGCAACCCTCTCCACAGTGTTCTGGCACTGTCTGTGGGGGAGGCGTCAGAGCGGGAGCAAAGCGTGTTCTGCCCTGGCCCCGTTTTCCAACCACCTCTGCAGTGTGAGACCGAGTTTCTCTCAGGGTGGCAACCCCCACAGCGGTTCACAGCTGGCTTTGAGTCTTCAGTTTCCTGTTCAGCCAGCTCCACCTCTCCTGGTTTGTGAGGTTCACTGCCTTGCCTGCTCACCCTTTCTGCAGGGCAGCCCACCTACCAGTCTCGGTGAATGTTTTTTTAACTCCTTGGCTGTCGGAGTTTCATGCAGTTTGACTTTCTGGCACTTCTTGTTGTCTGTTGTTTTTAGATTGCTTGTTGTCCTTCTTTGGTCGGGCGAGGAAACGAAGCATTTCTGCCTGGGCCGCCATCTGGGCCAGAACGCCCACTGGTGCACCCTTTTCGTTCAGTGTGTTCCAGCCTGTCCATGTCTGGCATCGTTCATAGTTTCCAATTTTTTATTTTGAAAACTTTCACACTAAAGTTGAAGAAATAGTCAAAAGGGTACTTTTTACTATATAGCGTCACCCAGA
Organism: Tonatia bakeri; assembly: GCA_004024845.1. Lineage (NCBI taxonomy): Eukaryota > Metazoa > Chordata > Mammalia > Chiroptera > Phyllostomidae > Tonatia > Tonatia bakeri. The sequence goes on along the minus strand of PVIA01004900.1, from coordinate 98,033 downwards.
TTAACCAGTTGTTAACCTATGCCACATTTGCTTTGATTCTGTCTATATCTATCTGTTCATAATTTCCTATTTTATGTTTGAAGTGGCATCATAATACATTGCCCCTAAACACTTGAGCACGTTTCCTAAGTACAAGGACATTCTCCTGCATAACCTTGATGTCATTGTTGCATCCTAGAAATGTAACACTGACACAACATTATTATCTAGGTTCGAGTCTATATTCAAGTTTCCTTTCTTATTCCAGTGATGGCTTTTATAGTGCTCCCCCAGTCAAGGTTTATGCATTGGTTTTTGTTGCCACGTATCTTTAGTCTCCAATAGTTTAGACAATCCCTTATCTCTTCATGGTTTTTTTCTTTTGGGATGTTGATATTTTTTTAACAGTCCACGTCAGTGTAGGTTCTAGAACGCTGCACGGTTTGGGATTGTCTGGTTGTCCCTCATGATCAGATTCAGGTGAGACATTTTGGGTTCGGACCACTACACAGGTGGTGCTGTGCCCGTCTCCCTGCGTCCCATTGGGAGGCTGTAATGTCCATCTGTCCCATTATTGGTAAGGTTAAGTTTGATCATCTGGTTAAGGTGGCATTTGATACCTCCCTTCCCAGTATAAAAGCCTGTTTCCTGTTGTGATTAAGTAATCTTTGGGCTAGTGCTGGGGACTCCGTGACTCTTCCTGCCCACAGTCTCCCGCCCAGTGAACGGGTTAGCATGTGTGGGAGATCCTTGCCTGAACCACCTGTTTCTTTAGTGATTTCGAGACTGGGCGGTTTCTCTAATTCTGTTGCTCCTTTTACATTTACAGCCAGCACTCTTCTGCGAGGAGTTTTCTTTCTTCCCCCTTCTCTTTTTAAATTTTTTTCTTTTCTTTTTTGTTGGTTCTAGAGAGAGAGAAAGGGAGGTAGAATGAGAGGGAGAGAAACATGGATCAGTTGCCTGTGCCCCACATGGGGGCAAAACCTGAAACCCAGGCATGTGCCCTGACTGGGAATTGAACCAACGACCTTTCGGTTTGCAGGACAACATCCAATCAACAGAGCCACACTGGCCAGGCCTCCTTCTCTTTTTAGAAATGAGTGTCACTTTGCAGTTATGAATTATTTTTTAAAGTCCAGTATGTTATTATTGTTATTACTTTGATACTCGTAATTGTCCCAAATTTGGCTGGTGGTAGCCCCATTCAAACTGATATCCTTTTGACATGCCCCCATTCATTGCATACCTTCTCGTTTCTGTCACTACAAGATGTTCTGACCAGGGGTGTCCAACCTTTTGGCATCTCTGGGCCACACCGGAAGAAGAGGAGTTTTCTGGGGCTACACATTAAATACATTGTCACCCATAATCACAAAAAACCTCATCATGCTTTAAGTAAATGCACGACTTTATGCTGGGCTGCATTCACAGCCACCCTGGGCTACATGTGGCCGTGGGCTGCAGGTGGGACACTGTGTCAGGCTGAATCTTGTATTTGTCTTGGCTGGGGACCAGCCACATGTATATATAGGGCCCAGCACAAATAACACCCCTTTTTTATTACAAAATCATAAGCATGTAATTCTGTAACATAACAATATCACACTCAAGCACAACATAAGAGATTTTAGGTGAAATGTTCAAATTAAAAATACAAATTATTACATTGATATTATTACCCTACCAACTACACTCAAACAGGCATTACTTCTGCTGTGCCCTGTGTTTTAAGTCATGGGATCATACTGATGCCTCCAATTCAAGTCCAGCATCTTAGAACTCTTCTTTTTTTACCTTCCCACATTCTATGTCCTGTCTTCATACTCTTTTTTTTTTTAAAGATTTTATTTATTTATATTTAGAGAGAGGGGAAGAGAAGGAGAAAGAGGAGAGAAATATCAATGTGTGGTTGCCTCTTACATGCTCCATACTGGGGACCTGGCCTGCAACCCAGGCATGTGCCCTGACTGGGAATTGAACTGGCGACCCTTTGGTTCGCAGCTCACGCTCAATCCACTGAGCCACAGCAGCCAGGCCCTGTCTTCATACTCTTAACAGTGAGAGTTCAGGTTCCCAATAACACACATTTACTCACGTGCTTTCTCCTACACTACGCATGACCAAGGTTCAGAATCACCACACCAGCACCAGCAGTAACAGTAAGTCTGTGATGGGTGGGGTATTTTTCCAGGGGTTTTTGTCCTTGAAATATACCCATCTGAGAGAATGCAGAGTGCTGTGAAAAGTTACTTGGCTAATTCTTTGACCTGTGGTTGTGTCCGCCTTCATTTGTTTTTGTTTGTTTCAACTTTGAGGGCTTCCTTTTATTTCTAGTGTAAGTTTTTGAATATGTAAGACGCTGTATGTACAAAAGCATGTGAAAGTCTTTACCCAGAGAAGTCTCATGACTCATCCTCGCCCTTCCACCGTGTAGGTTTCCATGCCATTCGTTTCTGGCTTATTCTTCTGTGTTTCTTTTGCAAAAATAAGCAAATTAGTATGCATATTCTTTTAAAATTTTTTAATTTTTTAATTTTAATTGTTGTTCAAGTATTTTTCATTTTGAGTATGCATATTGTTATTTCTCTTTATTTCTTGCATAAAAGGAGGCGTACTATACTTGTCTGTACTTTGTGGTTTTCACTTGACAGTGTACCCTAGAAGTCATTCCATAGCAGTTCACAGAGATCAGCTTCATTTGTTTTTACTTCTATGTAGTACTCCACTGAATGATGTGCCATAGTTTGTTCAAATAGTTGCATTTACGTTACTTCCAACATTTCGCTATTGCAAATAGTGTCATGTTGAGTAATGTGTATTTGTTTCTTATTTGTGGGTAAGTAAACAGAAGTAGGATTGTTGAGTCAAAAGGAAAATAGATTTTTGTTTTCCTTTCTCCTCCTTTAAAATAAACAAAAGGTAGCATATTATATAGACTATTCTGCGTGTTGCATCTTCAATGACTAGTAATTGTGGAGATCTTTCCATATCAGTATCTTTAAAAATAGCTGCAGAGCGGTCTGTTGTATGACTGCACCGTGTATTTAATCAGCCCCCTGTTGACGGCACGCAGATTGTGTCTGTCCTTTGGTGTCACAAACAGTGCTGCAGTGACGTGGCTGTGTGAGGGCACCATTTCATGCGGGCCCTCGCATGCTTATCTTTTTTCCTTTGTGGTAGATGTTTTGGGTTTTTATATCTGTATTTGATTTCATCACAAAGGGTCCACAAAGACTATAATTGCCCAAACTTTTAACTGCATTCAGAGAAATTTGACTGGAACTCTAGGAGGATATGTTTTTCTTCTTTGTAAAGCAAACTTTTCATTGGAATGCAACAAACAGAAAAGTGTACAGATTGTAACTATATGTTTCATGAGTTTTCACAAAGCCAATACCTCTAACACCATAGATTTGTTTTGTCTGTTTTTCAACTTTATAGAAATCTCTACCCAACTGTAAAATGGTTCATTGCCTTAGCACTTGGCCATAGACCATTTTCTGATTTGATGATGTATACAGCTCTACCAAGTTACTGTTCTAGTGAGCTGATTGCTCATTTGCTTCCTTGCCCTTAACTCAGTGTATGTCTCAGTGCAGGCCCCATGCCGAACTCCTGACTGGAGTATCCCCAGTGCTTACAAGGCAGCCCTGTCTGGGGTCTCACAGCACCTGAGACTTGGCGAGTCAGGAACACAGCTACTTGTTGTCTTCCGCAGAACCCTGTCTTTTCTCATGGGTGCCTCCTGTGATGGGGAACCCTGTTAACAGGTCCCACCCCTCTTAGTGTTTAAGCTGGCACAGAGTCTTCTTGATGGCTCCCTCCCCAACTCCCCAAATCCACCTCAGGGCCCCTTCAAACTTGCTCCTGAGGGCCTCAAGCATCATTTCCTGCCCACCTCCCCTGTCTGCTTTGGCCGTTGTGATTTTCTTTCCTTTATTTAAAAGTGTGAATTTCCTCCAGGCTCTCTGCAAGCTTTCCCCTCTTCCCAGAAGGCTGCCCTGCCCTGGTCAACTGCTCTGTGTTCTGTAGGGCTCTTCTACTTCCCGGACCAGGTTAGATCACCTTGATACATGCTGCCTATGTTTTCATGCCAGCCACCCTTCCCTTTTATTTTCCTGCAGAGGGCAGGGACCATATCTTTCTTATTCATGCTGTTTCCCCAGTGCCTGGCCGATTATAAATCCCCAAAAAGTGAACATATGACTGAAGGCAAAGGCAGGAGGGAGGGAGCCTTACCTATGACTGAGGCCTGGGTTCTGCCTTACTCAGGGTCAAGGAATAGGGTTTCTCTTTCAGAAGTCTCTGGTCCCCTCAGGTCCTCTCTGTCACTTGCCTTTCCCTGCATGGGGTCCCCTTTTATGTTTCTTTCCTACCCTGGGGCTTTCTGTGGTTAGCCTTTGTGCCTTGAGGCATAGGGTATGAATGCCTGGAAGGAGGCAGCTGGTGGAATGGTATCTGTGAGGTGGAAGATGCCTCCACTGGGTTCATCCCTCTGTGATAGTGTGAACAGGGCCCTGCCCCAGGGCATGTCCAGCCTGGCTGGGGCTGAGAGCAAGACCTGGTTAGGATGGGCCATGATCCTCATCCTTCTCTGGCCTTTCTTTCCTTCCAGTTCAGGACAAGGAAAAGGAAAAGGAAAAGGCTGGGCTGGCTGGTGCCATCATGGCAGGTAAGGAGAGGGCGGGCCATGTGGGTGAGACATGCAAGTGAGCGTAGTGTGGGTGGACCTCTTCCTAGTTCTCTTATCCCCCGCAGTGTTTAGAGGTCAGATTCTTTCTGTCCTCTTGTCCCCAAGTTTTCCCTGGTCCCATCCTTAGGCCTGTCTATTTGAGACCCCAAACATGACACTCTCTAGCCCTCTGTCAAACCTCTGACCCTGGAGACTAGGGATCAAGCATCCTGATGCCCTGGTCCTACTGGCCATCAGACTGATGGGTGGCACAGTCCCTGTCCCCTCTGTCACCATTGCTCTCTAATACTCTGAGACCTTTTCCTTCTGGTTTCTGAGTCGTGTGGTTTCCAAAGGCCCAGGTACAGAATGCCAGAGCTGGAGGGACTTTTAGGGACTGTCTAGCTCAACTTTCATCTCGCTGGATACACAGGTCTGGAGAGGGGCGGTGACTTGCCCAAGGGCAGAATATTGGAGTTGAGGCTGGAATTCTCGTTTCCAGACTAATCTTTCCTGCTCCGTCTACCTGGAGCTGGCTCCCTGCCGAGGAGGGTGCTACACCACTGACGGGCAGCGTTTACTGGTTTTCTTCTGAGAGACAGTGACACTGCCTTAGGGCTTTTGGTTACCTTGGGGACCTTACAGAGGAAGCAAGAACGGTTGAGTAGGGACAGCCAAGTGGCCTCTGATCACAGGCCCCGGCGGGCAGCCTCGGCCAGAGAAAGAATGGTGTTGCTGGGTTTGGGGAAGGGGACATTGAAGGTGATGCCATGTGATGTGCCTCACCCGCAGAGAAAGTGAACAACTTCCCACCGCTGCCCAAATTCATCCCACTGAAGCCATGTTTCTACCAGGACTTTGAGGCCGACATCCCTCCCCAGCATCTCAGCATGACCAAGCGCCTCTACTACCTCTGGATGTGTGAGTGCTACGGGTGAGGGGCGGGGTGCGGGCGTGGGGCATTGGGGTGGGGTGCCTGCAGGCTGCCTGTCCTTCAGCCCCATTTGCAGCATTTGCATGGGACAGTAAATCTTTCCCTGCCTGACTCCCTAGGAGCTCCTACATGGGCCTGCTTCCCAGCTGGGCCTTAGTTTTTCTCAACCCCCCATCTAGGCCTCTCCTTTCTCCAACATGCATAGCCTATCCACAGACCATCTAGATAAGGGTCTCTGTCTCTTGCTCTCCCTTTCCTTTCCCACTGGAGTGGTTTTCTAGGGAACCCCAGGATTCTGAATTCAGACAGGGATCCTTCCCTCCAAGCCTCATTTTTCATGTTTGGCTGGAACAATGCTCAAAGAAAAGAGCATTCAGCTAGGAGTTGGGAGAGAAGAGATCAAGGTGGTTGGTTGCCCCACTTACCAAGCAGTAGGAAGAGGGTGTTGGCTGAGTGATCGCTGTGGTTCCACGTTGAGCGCTATGTTCTGGTCAGTGCTTCTAAGACTCTGGAGTTCTAATGTTCTAAGATTTTGAGGGCCCCAGTTTCTGATGGTTTATGGAAGGTTGATGGGGAAGGTATCATCTTAGGGGGATGGGACTTGGCCGTGCCCAGACTGGTCATAGGTACCTCTTAGGTACAGGCAGGGAGAGGAGTCTGATCATCCTGTGCTGGGTACCAGCCCCAAGGAATGCCAGACACCCTCAGAGTGGTGTTAGCCGGGGTCTGCCATGTGTAATGTTGCCTTGAGTAAGTCTGCTCTTAGCAGCTGTCCCGGGGAGATGATTAATTGTGCCAGGAAGACGGCGAAGAATTCTGCCTTTGCAGCAGGTCCTTCATGGAATGGTAGAAAGAGTATGGGGACAGACAAATTCAGTTCCAAGTCCTGGCTTGGCCTGTGGGCGGTCATGGGGCCATTTCCCCCCATTTAACACGAGAGAAGGAAGGGCTAGGGCAGGTGTGGCTAGGTCCGTAGATGTTGGGAAGAGAATGGATGGACTGTCTCTGAAGGCTCCCACTTTTCCCCGTCAAAATAGGGTCTAGAGGTGGGGATGGGAGCTTTGAGGAGACTGGAATTAGAGTGAGAGCATGTTTGTGGACAGAGGGTAGGGACATTATCCAAAGAAACGTGACCGCTAAGATTTCTGGGCCATACACAGGGTCCCTCTGAGTGGTCCCACCAGCCTTCTGGGATTGGGGGCACTCCTTTTTCCCTAGTAACATTCAGCTCAGAGCCGGATGGAGTTGTGCTCCTCCAGGGTGCGTGTGATTAGAAGACAGGGCAGAATCTAAGCTAGATAAAAGAGAAAAGTGGAGATAGAAAAAAGGTAATGGCTAGAGAGAGAGGGGCCAAGTCGGTGGATGTAGTTCCAAAGAGGCAGTAGAATATTTGCAGGAAAGGCAGCTAGGTCAACTTGAGCTGGAGAGAGCGGTTAAGGAAAAGAGGTTAAACCAATATAAAAACAGGTTGATGTCTGGTTTGTGTAAAAGCAAATAAAACCAGTGAGAACACCAAAGTTCCAGGAAATTTGGGGGCAGTAAACACAAATGGGGGAAATGCAGATGAAAGGCACAGGAAGAAATGCGCAGGAAGAGGGTCCTGAGATGAGTATACCTGCGCAGGTGACAGTGCTGTCAGGGCAGACTTGGGGAGCATTCCACATGACCCTGGGCTCTGGGGACTCTGCCCCTGAGCAGGTCTCATTCAGGAATTGGATTTAAGGGCTATGGATGTCTTCCTAAGTCCTCTCTAGGAACCTGCCCGATGGTTTGCTCCCAAAGAAATGTATTGAGCCCTTGAGATGCTTACAGGTTCTGTTCAGAAGCTTGTACCAGAGATGCCTGGATGTTTGAAGCTGAGATGGAGCCCACCTTCCTTTGTTTATTCAGCAGGTCTTTGTGGAACCTTCAAGAAACTCAGCTTAATGTTTGAGGAAGGGAATACCCTGTGTCAGAAGACCTGGGTGTGTGTTAGTGCCAGCACCAGATGAGGAAGGAGTCTCTGAGGTCCCTGATGCTGGGATTCTGAGGTTCATATGTGGGCACAGACGAGGGCAAGCCTGGGCCTTGTTCTTGGGGAGTTTCTAGTGTGGTTGATGGGCTGGGATTTGTACTTGAACCGTGACAGCAGCCTAGGTCTGCAGGAGGTCAGAGGGGTGGGAGATGAATAGGCTGCAGCAGTGAAGGAAGGCTTCTTGGAGGAGGTGGCATGATAGTTGTCTAAGAAATGGATTAGATAAGACTGAGATCCCAGCCACCACTGCCTGCCCCATTAAAGTGCAGGGCAGACGGTACAGTGGCTTGAAAAGATGTTTCCGCAAGGCCTTTCCCCTTTTTGTGCCCCTACCTTTCGAGAGAAGATGTAAGGCAGGTTTCCTGTGCCTTGGCCTTAGTGATTGCTGTGGCTTTGGTGAGGCCAGGGTCTGAGGCTATTCTTAAAAGGAGGAGAGTTTTTCTACTACCCCAAGGCTTTGGAGCCCTTCAACAGGGCTTGCTGCTCTGAGGCTCTGGATTTCTGCTCCGGAGGCTCTTTGTTCTCTGGGTTTCTTAGATCCCCAGAAGCAGGTGTGGGGCGGGGGCTGGTCTGAGCTCCCATCTTTCTTTCTTACAGTCTGTACTCTGTGTGTGTGCATATACTCACTGATGTGGGTTGTGGGTGTGAATGTGTGTAAATGTGGTTTGCATGTGTGGTGTGTGTGTGTGTCTACATCTCTCTGCTTGCACTGTTTGCATGTGTTTGATTGTTATGTGTTGAGTTATGGGTGTGTGCGTCCGTGTCTGGGTGCTCATGTTATCTCTGCGTGGGCCTGGTGTTTGTGTTCATGTCTGGTGTCTGTCTCCGTGTGTGCGTGTGCTCCTGGGTTGCAGTGAACAGCGTCACGCTGGCCGTGAACCTGGTGGGCTGTCTCGCGTGGCTGATCGGAGGCGGGGGAGCCACCAACTTTGGCCTCGCCTTTCTCTGGCTCATCCTCTTCACACCCTGCTCCTACGTCTGCTGGTTTCGGCCCATTTACAAGGCCTTCAAGTAAGTGGTTAGTGCTGACCCTGGCTCCTAACCCTGCCTCTTTGCTCATCTACCCTATCTCTGCTGTACATATTTTCTCACCTTTTTATTTTTATTATTATTTTTTGCCGTCTCCCAAACTTACTTTTCCTAGTTCACCCTCAGCTCAGACTGCCAAGTAGGATTTGGGCTTCCTGGGAGCTCTAGGGAGGGCTGGGAGTTAGAGCCTGCCTTTTAGTTCCTTTCTTCGTCACTCTACCTATGGGTGTGGGCAGCATAGAGTAGAGACCAGGCCTATTTTCGTTTTGCTTTCCCAGGCAGCTGCATGTTAAATTTTGCCATTGGGGCCACTCATCTTGGTGGAGATGCCCATCCTGTACCCATGGTGCTAGCTGATTTCATGCCAAGTGGACCATTTATCCATGTACCAATGGACCTAGCCGTCCATATACCACTGACACTGTTTATGTGCTAATGAGGTCATCCGATTCTGTGTCGAAGGGACCACCCATCCATGTATCAGTGGGGCCAGCTGTCTTGGTGCCGGTGGGTGTCTACTTTGTGTCACATGGGATTTTCAATCTTTGTGCCAATTGGACTACTCATTTATATACCAGCAAGGCTATCGGGTACCACTGGAGTATCCATGGTGCCTCACATGCCTGCCAATCAGACCATACATCTATGTGCCAATTAAGTTACTTTCTTGGTGCCAATAGGGTGTCCATTCTAGTACCAATGGGACTTTCTGTCTTGAAGCTTATGGACCATCAACTGTGTACCAGTGGAGCTAGTTATCTTGGTGCCAGGGGAACTGTCCAGCCCCTTGACAATGGAGTTGTTTATTTCTGCCACAATGGACCCATCTATTTTTGTGCCAGTGGGGCCAACCATCCATGCACCAGTGGGTGGTCCATTCATGAAGAGATGTCTCCCTATGCAATGTTGCACAGACCTAACATATGGAACCCTGCAAAGTCCATGAGTAAACGCTGTCCCATTTTGGCCTCTGTCCATTGTGTACTTACTTAAACTTGGAGGGGTCTGGGTGCCTTGAAGGCCCTGAATCCCTGGCCCTCTGCCCATGTGATGGGAGCCTTCTCCTCTGTTGCAGGACTGACAGCTCCTTCAGCTTCATGGCATTCTTCTTCACCTTCATGGCCCAGTTGGTCATCAGCATCATCCAGGCTGTGGGCATCCCGGGCTGGGGCGTCTGGTAAGAGACTGAGGTGTCTGGGACTGACCCAGGGCTGGCATGGGTGGTCCCTTGGGTATGTCTTTTGTTTACCTCCATGTGCTAAACCGCCTAAACCGTGGAGAAGTGTGCAAGGATTCAGGCTAGTAGACACAGCCATAGCATCAGAGGAGAAGGAGAACCTTGTTGTGGTTTCGAGGGGCTGACGGTGTCTGAGGAGCTGATCTCCTGAGCCATGGGGAGGATTTTTCCTGAGCCACTGACATGGGCCCTTTGGGTATCAGTGAGATGGTCCCTTTGTATCCAGTGATATGGTCCTTCCATGTGACAGTGAGATGGTCCCTTACCCGTGTCTAGTGGGGTTATACCTGGGTGGCCTCTTCCACAACTGGGCAGTCCCACAACTGGTCTCTTCCTGCAGCGGCTGGATCGCCACTATCTCCTTCTTTGGAACAAACGTTGGCTCAGCGGTGGTGATGCTCATTCCCACTGTCATGTTCACAGCTGTGGCTGTCTTTTCTTTCATCGCCCTCAGCATGGTATGTGATTAGCTCACGGGTGAGCGGGTGGCTTTGGCAAGGGGCTGTAACAACCTCTCTTCTAAATGATAGGAGGACCCAGAGGTCTTCCAGGGACTCACTGTGGAATGTCTTGGTGGACTTTGCTCCTGGTGCACACAGCATGGGTGAGAGGGAGGACTGGCTTTTATAGTGAGCTGTCTCTGACTCCCATGGCTTTCCTGGGTGGCCTGCTTTTGATTAACCCTTCCTTGTGCTCCTCCTTCTACAGGTTCATAAGTTCTACCGGGGCAGTGGAGGGAGTTTCAGCAAAGCTCAGGAGGAGTGGACCACGGGGGCATGGAAGAACCCACACGTGCAGCAAGCAGCTCAGAATGCAGCCATGGGGGCGGCCCAGGGTGCCATGAATCAGCCCCAGACTCAATATTCTGCCACCCCCAACTACACATACTCCAATGAGATGTGAGCCAGCCGAGCCTACTGAAAGGCAGGGCTGAGGGCTGGTGGGATGGGGGCTCAAGTCCCATCATCTATTGTGGTGACCAAGCAGGGTTCCCCCTTCCTTTTTCTCCTCCTCCTTGTCTTTTCTCCTCTCTTCTTTGTACAAGATATCTGTATCTATATCTATATGATTGTGTGTGTGTGTGTATGTGTGTGTGTGTGTATATATATATATATATATATATATATATATATATATCCCCCTAGCCCCTTTGGATTTTGCTCTGCACATTCCGAGAGCTATGGGCTGCACATGTGCCCCGTGTGCAGTAGCTGTGTCCATGTACCCTGTGAAGTAGTGTGCAATGGAGGTCTCTGTTGTCCTGGTGCTAGATATGTGTTTAGAACTAAACCAGCCTCCACCCTCTACCAGGCCACTCCCTCTGACTGACCTTGGCCCAGGGACCTATGATGGGGGCAGGGGTACAGCAGAGAGAGCCTGACTCCCTCCCCAGGGTTAAGAGCTGAAACTGCTTCCACTTTTGGTCTGAGTGGGAAGCAACACTGTTTAGTACCCATGGTGGTGGGGATGGTGGCGGTGGTGGGTTGCAGGGTGGGGACAGGCAGGGGATCTTCCCTTGCTCCTTCTGATCTGGATCTCTTCCTCTTCAGCCTCCTCCACTCCTTTCTTCCTGCTGTCACATTCCCTGTGGTCTCTTTCCCAGGGTCCCTCCCTTCCCATGTGGCTTTTCTTTGTCTTCCCCAAGGCTGAATGTCCCAATTGTATCTGCTCCTAAGACTGAGCCCATTCTCAGAAGAAGGAAGCAGATAGGGAGCTGAATCTTACCCCTGATGTGAGAGGGCACGCAGATGCGGAGCCCTCTGTGCACCTGACTTCCGGGAAATGGCAGTGCAGGGCATCTCCCTGATTCTCGGAGCCAGGCCTGTAGAGGCAGGTTCCTATCTTCCCTTCCCTGCTCCCCCTTCTCTTCTCAGAGCCCTCTCAAGCCCCTCAGCCTGTGTCTCCCCCCAAATCCCCAGCTGCTGTGGGCTGATGCTCCCACCCTACTCTGCCTTCCCTGAAGAATTGGGAGGTATCCAGTCAAATGTGCAGCTGGAACAGAGGATACGTATATAATTATTGGCTTCTGGGTGAAGTCTGGCTGGCTCAAGCCTGCTGGGAGGTACTAGGTGTCCCTGGGTGACTGACCATTGGATTCCTGGCAGCAGTAGCTATTCTGTGTGGATCTGGTAGAAGGGATAGGCTCAAAGGGCTGGGCCTGGAGGGAAGATCAGAGGAGAGGACAGGCAGGGCCCAGTGAGAGAGGTGTATGACTCCCCGATGCCAGCTTGCCTTTGGTCACAGGGCAGTTCTGGGTACTTGAGCTTAAGAACCAGGAGGAAGCACAGGCCCAATCTTATCTGCAGGTGTAATGGCTGGAATGGGATTTTGGGTTAGTAACAGTGGGAAGGGAGGCTCTCTGGCCACCCGCCCCCACCCCCACATTAATATAACTTGCCCCCTTTTGTCTACTGGCCTTGGTTCTTGGCCCTTCTTCACCCTGCCAAAACCCCTTTCTCATCCATGACAGTGATTTCAGGCCTGTAAGGCTATTCTGTTTCAAGTATTATCCGAATGTTACTGGTAAAGACCCTGGCTCTCGGAGGCCTGGAGTGGAGTGGATTCTCATTCGTGGAATAACTGCTTGTTTTCTTTCTCCCTTCTACCTGGGTAATTGTCCTGAAAAACCAAACCCTGTTTGGCCAATGTGGGCTGGTTCTAGCTTAGAACCCAGCACCTGGGCTTCCAGGTACAATCCTGAGCTTTGAGCTCCACGTACTTCATTTTCATATAAGGGGAACCAGAGCGTCTGGAAAGTTCTCTTCCTAATGGTCCCTTAGGTTTGGGCCAGATTGTGATTGGCTGTCTCCTCTACCACTTTCTCTCTGGAAAGCATTTGCCATAGCCCCTAGTACACTAGGTTTAGGTTCTTCCTCCCCCGTCCCTCCCCCAGCCCAGGCTTCTGGTTCCCTTTCTTTGGGTCTCTTTCGTAACTCTAGGAGGCCTGTGCTCCAGCTGCCAGCCCAGAATCCATGATCTGCTGGTTACCACCTCCAGTTGATTTCCCTCCCTCCCTTCCTTTCCTTTGTCCTGGCTTCGACCTGGCTGTGCTCTGACTGCCCCAGGGAAGGCCTGCTACTTGTGTGTGGTTGAGTGTGTCCAGGCCCTGGAGTGCTGCATCTCCAGGCAACTATGCACTTTCCTGGTGAAGGAACCAATATAAGAAGTGGGGGCTAGGCCCAGATTCATCTCTGCTGGATGGTTTGGGGGGTGGGAAGGAGGAAAGCCCAGGTCAGTTCTGGGAATCCTCAGGTCTGCAGCCAGCCAGTGACCTGCTTTTGTATTCTGCTGGTGCCCACTGCTGCTCCTTATTTCTGGGAGACACAGACCGTTCTTCATCTGGCAGTTGACCTGCCTGAGCCAGTGTGTCTGTCTGTGGTAACTGAGTGAACAATAATAAAAGGGAACATTTGGTCCTATGTACCATGTGTCATGTGTCTTTATGTGGGCTTGTCGTGTGGCGGCAGGGTGGGTCTGTATAGCCTGTCATTCCCAGAGTCCAGAAGTCACCTCCGTGTGGTTCTTTTTCTGAGGCATCCATCAGTAGGCCTCGAAATGGCCACAGAGGTCTCCTGATTAGGAAGAGTAGTTCTGAGTTCCTCAGGAGGAAGTAGAAGGCTTGATTAGTGGGTGAGGGGTGGGTTGGTCCTGCCCCGCAAGGGCAGGGGAAAAGCACAGGTGGCTTCACTCGGCTCTCATGGTGGACTGGCAGCTGATGGCGCAGCCTCAGCAAGCACCAGGAGTCCAGGGTGCAGTGCTGAAGAATAAGGAAGGCTGTGAAGTGCACCCGGAGACCTTCCTGTTGCTGATGCCGTGCCCTCCATCTGGGCTGCTGGTTTTGTTTTGTTTTTAAAAAATTTTCCACTTCTAATTAATTTGAGAGGGAAAGGAAGGGAGGGAGAAAGGGAGAGAAACAGATGCGAGAGAGAAACAACCATTGGTTGCCTGTCGTTTGAACTGACAGGGGAGGAACCCACACCTATAGACATGACCCCTGACGAGGCATCGAACTGGCGGCGACCTGCAGGACGATGCCCAACCAACTGAGCCACACCGGTCAGGGCTGGACCGCTGTTTTGGTATTCTAAGCTCCCTTACTGACTTCTCAGAGGGATTCCCTGCCTCTAACTGTTTATTTCCCTATGCTTCTTCATGGAGGACTTTATTCTGTAATTTTCTGTCCTTCCGCGTCTCAAGAACAGGGATGCTCCTGATTCATCTTTGTAACCCCTGCATTTAAAACAGAAGTATTCAGTATTAAACACCCCAAGGATGAGTAGTGTTTATGTGTGGAATGGGGGTGTGGGGTGAGGAGGCCAGGCAATTAGGCGAAGCCCAGGTGAGAGCACCAGAAAAACCAAGAACAGCGGCCAGGGTTCGAGGCGGAATTCCTTTGAGTTGACTACAACTACCACAAGGCAGAGAAGTGGACTACAACTCCCAGAAGGCTGAGCGACACGTGGCCTGCAGATGATCTCGTGAGATTGCGTGCTAATCGGCGTCAGTGCGGAAAGGCCGCGGAGAGATTGCGTTATTTGGGGTATACCCTGAGACGCCCTTGGCTAGGGTGAGGAGTCCAAGGGGGTCGGAGCTAGAGGGGTTGGAGGCTGGGTCCACGTGGCGGAGCGGGAGGGAGACCGGAAAAGCTTCCCTTGCCACTGTGAGTCTGCATGTGAGTCTGCCTGTGTATGGGTGTATGGGTGAGAGAGGGACCTCACTTTCCTGTCTGTGAAGCTCTGCACGCACTGGGGGTCGGCGACTCTGTGTATGTAGGGGCTGTGGAGCATGTAGGGACTTCACTTTCCTTTATGTGCCCAAGGGGTGGGAGCGTTATGGACCTGTTCCCGCCCAGCGGAGCCTGGAGTGGGCAGAACGTAGTATCTTGCGCTCCTGTATCTGCTTTGTGCTGCTTGGAGATTGTCCACTGCTGTTTAATCTAGTTTAAAAGGCGGCCCTGGCAGTTCCCCACACTTAACCTATTGCCTTAAAAAAAAAAGAAAGAAAAAACTAACAACAAACAAAAACAAAACAAACAAAAGCCCCCCAAACGTGATCTTGCTTCCAAAAAAGAATACAGACTGTCCAAAGTAAGAACTACTATCTTCTGAATGTTGGTGAAATAGAAAACGGAGAGCTCTGGGATGTTGCAGTTATCCCATAGGTTGCCTAAAAATACTGACTGTCATTTAAAAATTAGAGTGAGACCCAATTGTGTCAGAGCTATTTTCTGAAGTATTGGAGGCCCCTGCCAGACAGTGGGCAGGAGAGATTCTCACGGGGGAAGTGGTGGTGCCTTGGAAGCAAGGGTTTTCCACATTTCACCCTGTGAGTGAGAGGTGGCGGTACTCAGTCCCTTGCTGGAAGCCCACATGTGTGAATATAATTTATCTCCCTCGTTCTCATTCTCCCTTTCTCTCCCCTGCCCTCCCCAACTTGCGACCTGGGTTGCCGAACAGGATCACAGGTGCTACAGAGTCGAGTGTGCAGGCCTCTAGTTTGAGAGAAGAGCAGTCTTAGAATGTCTTGAGTGCTTCCTGAAGAATTCCTTGCCTTTCCTTAGGAGAAGGGGTTTAAAGTATCCCTGTGGCCATGGGACTCCTTTTAATGACTTTAGGTTTGGGGGCAGGTTGACACCTTGGGGAGCGACAAGTGGTGCGTTACTACTAGGGCAGAGGAGCGTGTGTGGACTGGTGGGAGATGAGGCCAGAACAGAAGCCGGGAGCCAATAGTGAGGGACTTGGACATTAGGCTAAAGGATTCAAGCTTTAATGTATTCTGATATCTGCCTACTCACCCACCCCTACCCCTGAGTTTCGTGCTGCTTTTGTCTTAGGTCCCAGCCCTCCATCATCCCTGTGTTGGGCTCTTTATTAGCCCTGGTTTTGCTCTGGCTCCACACCTGCCCTTGTAGTGACTGGTAGGCATCGCTGACACCTTTACTTAACTCTGCCATAATTAAACTCACCAGAGGGGATTTGCACCGTGAGCCTGCCGCAAACTGATGCTCTTAACTCTGGCCCTGCTTTTCTGAAGGACAGAGAAGCTGCCATTTTTCTGGCTGTGGCTTACCTGCATGTTTTGTGTCCTGGGAACTTGGGGCTCAGTAATCACAGCCCTCAGTCCTGTAACCTCTGCCTGCCAGCTCTTTCTGCAGCAGCTCAGGAGTTCCCTGTGAGTAGAGCAGAGCCCTAGGAGATGAGGTGCTGTCTCCAGCTACCTTGGCTGTGCAAATAGGTGCTTCTAACAGGAACTGCACAGAGTAAAAGGCTTACTAGTTTGGGATTTTATCTTTTGTGAGCATAAAGAACTACCAGCTGTCACTCTCCATGGTACTGTCAGAATGTATTGGTTGGACCTTGCATTCAAATGTTGGTTAAATTACCCACTTTCTATTCCTCAAATACAAATACCCTCCCCTTCAACTTTTCTAGAAAGGTGGGTAGTTTGGGGTTCTTAGCAAAGATTGCTCAGTAGGCTAAGTAGTAAATGTTGGGCTGTCCCACCTACTGTGGTTCATAACTAAGTCACCAGCATGGATCCCTGCCCCAAGTTTAACTGATTGCTTTCAGTAGCCTGTTCCTTAGGAATGATATCAGCTTGATGTGGAGGTTCAGGGGCTGCAGACATGAAATTCACCTTCTGGTTTTACTGGAATCTCTCTGTCCTAGCACCAATTGGCTGGGATGGGACTGGGTGAAGGTGTGAGATCTGACAAGTAGTTTTCACTGGACAGGCAGGAATGTGCCTCCATCATCTACCATGGGGGCTAATCAGCCTGTTGATTAGTTCTGGGAAGAAGCTGGGTGATAGGCCCTCTAGATCTTAGCATTTGCTAACAGGCCCTGGAACAGACACAGTTCTGCTCTGGGCAAGCAGGGCCTTGACCGGAGCCCTGGTACAGAGCAGAGATTGAGATCACTGGCAAATGGTACTTCGGGGGGAGTCTTGCTGAAGGGAATTGGACTGTGTTTAACCCTTGCTTAGAAGGTCCTGGGCCTGTGGGAGACCCTTCCAGATAGTGGGATAATGGACCCAAACATGATCCTCAGCTCATGAGGGTATGTGCTTGAGTCTTGACAACAAATACTGGGCAAGAGGCCCTAGGCAGCCAAGGGGCTTGTAGGTGAAGAGGAGGCC
Organism: Tonatia bakeri; assembly: GCA_004024845.1. Classification (NCBI taxonomy): domain Eukaryota; kingdom Metazoa; phylum Chordata; class Mammalia; order Chiroptera; family Phyllostomidae; genus Tonatia; species Tonatia bakeri. The sequence continues at coordinate 81,031 of PVIA01004900.1, read as the reverse complement.
CCTATGGGTGAGCAAGCACAGAGGTAACCATTGGGCAACTCACAGGCATCTCCTCAGGGTCTGCCTTGGTGTCCCTTCTCCTGCTGATTCTACCCATTTTGAGTGCATCTTCTGGGACCCTCTAGTAGAGAAAGCCATCACCATTGTCTTTCCTGCATTGACTCAGAAGGTTTCTTCTGGAAGAAGCTTCAGAGTTCAGCTAGTCCTACCTCTGCATTTTCAGATGAAGAGACAGGTCCAGAGAGGGAAGTACCCTGGGCCAAGGATACACACCAGGTCAGGAGCACACTTGTGGCAAGGGCCCAGGGCTCCTGATTCACAGGCCAGACGTCTGTCCTCAACCCCACCCTACTTGAGAGAGTGCCCACCAGGCACCTGGTGGTTGGCAGTCAGACTTGACCACACATTCAGCAGGGAGCTTGCTGTTGCTGGCAGTGGTGGGGGCGGGGGGCGGGGAGAGGAGGAAGAGGCAAGGAAACTGATGGACACGTTGAATCAATGATTACCAAAATCGTGCATCCCAGAGAAGGACCCATCTTAAATTTCAGATGTGGCTCCTGTCTCCCCAACTCATCTACAGATTCCCTGAAGGCAGTGTCTGTCTTCTACAGTTCCATTGCCCAGTGCTAGAGGTGATTGGTCCTTAGTCATTGTTGCTGATGCAGTACGTCTTGCTGGCCCAGTCTAGACAATGTAGGTTTTGGTGTGTCTATCTGTCACGTTATCGTGGGCACTCACTCCAGCACGTCTGAGGGCCAGAGGAATAAACCAAGCAACTGGTGTCACAGGGTGGCTTACATCCCTTTATGCTTGTCTCTTTATGAGTTTGGATTTGTAGAGTGGTACCCAGTCTGATCTGTAGGGACAGAGACAGAGAGGCAAATCTCAGCTCCCTGAAGAACTCACACCCCTGCACCCTTGTTGCCAAGGGCTCCACCTGACAGGTGTCCTGCCACTCCCTTCAGTCAGTCCGCCTGGCCCACTGCAGTCGTTCCTTCTGTCCTGCTTCTCCAGGTTCACCACCAACAGGCTCCCTCACACTGTCACCAGCAGCAGCACCGTCTTCCTAAAATGGAAACTCACCCTTGCCCTCACCGCCCTTGACATTAACCCTGACCTGACTCTAGCTTAGCTCCCCACCCGCTCCATCACACTTTATCCTCACCGCTAGGCTACTTACTCCCTGTTCGCCAATCCTGCCACCCTCCTTTAGGCCCCTTCCCCTTTGTAAGATTGCTCCTTCTTGCAAAGCTATTTCCTTTTCTCTCTGGGAAGCTCACTTGTCCTTTAGGGCTCAACCTGAATGTCAGAGTTTTGGTGTCTGACTTCCTCAGACGTTTACTGCTGGGCAGCCACAGCTCCTGGAACAGACCTTCCTCACAGTACTGGCCACATTACATTGTGATGGACCTATGTGTGTTGAGGGTGCCTGGCCTTCTTATCAAACTGTGCTCCCAGAGGCTGGGACTACGGATCAGTCAGGAATCCCAGCGGCTGGCCCCAGGTCTATTGTTTTGTTTGAATGGATGAATGAAGTGGGCACCCCTTGTTTTGTTTTTAGATTCTAAATCCTAACAGAGCATTATGGAGCCCAGTTCTGGCAGGCTTCCAGGACTTGAAGCCAGCAGACCCCACCTGGAACCAAGGGCTTCACCCTTGGCAGAGAGACGACTCCATGTTCTTGTGGGTGTCACGGGGAGTGTCGCAGCCCTGAAGTTGCCTCTCCTGGTGTCAAGGCTTTTGGACATTCCTGGCGTGAGTATCTTTACTAGACAAGCACAGCAGCCCCTGGCGCTGGAGAAGTGCTGTCCCTGTGGCCAGCCCATTTTTATGGAGGGCACAGGGTTTCCTTCTTCTTAATTGTGGAAATCTTCTGTGCGCATTGGTATGAAGGAACACAGGAAACAGACCAGTGTGCTGGTATAACCAGGAGCTGGATTAGATAGTGTGGTCAGAGCTTGAGGGCAGCCTGGGAAAGTAATGCTCTGGTGAATGGAGGGATGGGTTTCCATATGTTGACCCAGCGATTCCCTGAGGCCCTGGGTGGCAGGAGGGCTAGAGAAATGCAGCGAGTTCTTAGTGCCCCCTTGCTACCATGGGCTCCCTTGGGCCCCTGTCACTCCATCTTGTGCACCCTGGCTCTGTTCTCCCTCCTTGGACACCATGGCTGTCCTATCAGCCCAAACGCATCATTGATTTAAGCTTTGCTTTTCCAACTGTTTGGAGATGCGCAGGGGCCACTGCAGTGTTTGCAGGGCGAGGGCTTTAGCCCCTCTGCCCTTGGCCAGAACGTCTTAACTTTGATCAGTGTTATGTATTGGGGTCCTGGAGCAGATTCTTCTGTGGGAAGAGCTCCAGGCTTTAAACAATGTGAAAGCCAGCAGGTAATAACCCACTTCCTCATCTGGTACCCTTCACCGGTGTGTGGATCTCCCTCTGTCCCGCACTCCACCCTGATGGCCTTTGCTTTGGCCAGTCCTTGCCAGGCTGTACTACCCTGTGTGCCTTTCCAAACTCTGTACACAGAGTCTGTGTAGACGCCTTCTTGGCCTACCTCAGCTCACCTGGCTATGCTCCTTTCCTTTTTTTTTTTTCCCCAAAGAGAGTATGCATTTATTTATTTGTTTGTTTTTGCTTTATAAAATTTATTAAAAGTTAAAGTTATTCATCTTCTATCCCATGAGCATCCATCCAGCTGTCTTTCAACTCGGTCCATGACCTACATGAATGCTGGAAATCTTCAGGGTAACGGGTCTGTCTCTGCTCAGAACACTTTGCTGCAGGCCTTGTAGCCAGCCCGACTGTTCACGCCTGTATGTTAAATGTCTCCAAAATCTGCGCCCCAAGCATGCCATCCATAGATGTATCCCACAGCAAAAATAAATAAATAAATAAATAAATAAATAAATAAATAAATAAATAAAATTAAAGCCAGTTCGGACATGTCAAAAACTCAAGTCCACCATTCCCATTTCCAGTTGGTTCTTTTTGGTGCCCGTTTGCCCAGGGCGGGAGTGACGCTCGTGCTGTTGGCCGCAGCCACTGTTCTCCTCCCTTCCACACAGAACCGGAGAGCGGACACGAAGAACACCCAGTGAAATATACTGTGCAGCCGCGTTAAACATTAATGTCATGAATATTTAAGCCAGAATAGAATTTCTTCAGAAATCCCTTCTGTCCACTGTTAAACCATCGCAGGCGTAAAGACAGTATACATTTCACTAAGGCCAGCAGAAGCCGTTGAACCGCTAGAAGAGGACATGCACAGGAGTGTCCTGCTCGGAAGTGTGGTGGTAGTTATGCGGTGCCTGGACGGTTGGGCTCGGGCCCTGGGGACCTCACGCCCTCAACCTCCAACCTGGAGGCAGCCCACCTACACTGGCTGTGAATCAGCTAGGATAGTTGTGTAGATACAATTGTGTTTAAATCCTTGCTGTGCCCTTTGGTAGCTGCGTGACCTTGGGCAAATTTCCTCATCTGTGAAATAGAGATTTCAATACCTACCATGCTGACATGTTTTGGGATTCTTTATAAATAAAAAAGGAGAGCCTTGACTGGACTGGTGAAGCTTAGTGAGTTGGGCGTTGTCCCACAAACCAAAAGGTTGCTAATTCGATTCCCGGTGAGGGCCCATGCCTGGGCTGCAGACCAGGTTCCTTCCCTTTTAAAACTCATTTGATGTATTAAAGTGGTAAAAACAGTTTATTCAGGAAAGCTGTTGCAATCAGGGAAGAGAGACCTTAGTATAGAGCTGGGCTTAATTTGAACACAACAAGGGAAAGTGGGGATTTATAGCCAAGGAGCAGCGTGGAGGTCCGTGGATGGAGATTGCCAGGCAGAGACATCAGCAGTCGGGGGGTTCTCCCCCAGCAGGATTCTCGGTGAAGGCAGGCAGGGTGACCAGACATCATTTGGGGGGTGTCGGGAATGGGAAGCCTGAGGAGATGTCCAGGCCAGTTAGATATGGGGCGGGGGTGTTTCTGGATAAACCAGCTTAACAGGATTCTTGCTTTTAAGGACAAGGCTTAAAGATGGGCCTAGTCGAAAAAGTGGCTCACAGGAACCTCACTAGAGTTTGGTCAAGAAGAGAATTTCCATCAAGATGTGGAACCGTCAGCTGCACTTTGACACTGCTCCTTTTGTTGGACACTAGTTTTGTGGGGTAGTGTTAAGCCACTGAGGCTCAGGTGGTACTTTTTCCTTGTTATCTGCACAGCAGGTGATACAGGGTAGCACAGATGCATGTACCAATATGTCCAGCGGGGGTCAGTGTTCACCCGCAGATGACCATGTTGGGGTTCCAGGCAGGGGCTGGAAAATCTTTCACTATTTTTACTTTTCACAAACTTCTACCCTGAAAGTCAGTCCCTCACCTCACTGCCACCACACCCGCTGCGCCAGGCGGGGACGAGCAGTGAAGCGAGCATCAGGGATGCCAGTCAGGCCAAAGGAAAAAGAGGAGAGTCTCAGGGCTGCTCGGAGGCTGGGCTCTGGTGCTGTTGGGGCAGGGCCACCTGGGGCCTGCCACCCCCTCATGGGACCGGAACTGTTGGCAGGACTGGCCAGCTAGAGTCTTCATGGTAGGAGGCCTGCAAGGGGTTGCAGCAGTGACAGCCTCTGCCACTGCCCTCTGGGGAGGGAGGGAGTCATGCAGTTCCCTTTTCCCATAGCCCCAGAGCAAGCGAATTTCCGGACTGGGGGTGGGTGGGGTGGGGAGTCCTATCCCAGGAAACAGATGGGCAGCTTCAGAGCCGAGGGAAATGGCAGCTCTGGGCTTCCTGCCATCCCACGCAGCCGCATTTATGGGGGTGTGAGGAAAGGGCGGCCTGGAGCAGGGAGGCTCTCCAGCTACTCCAGGATTTTTAGCCTGGTCTACTGAGGGACAGTCTAAAAACCCTGGAGCAGGACTCGGTTCTTCTCTGGCTGGAGTTGAAGTGGAAAATCAAGTAGCCAGAAAGGCACTGACCTGGGAGGAAGAGTGTCCTGACTTAGCCTCTCAGAGCCTGCTTCTTCTGGTTTAAAACTAGGATGACTACTCCCACCTATCCCCTTGGGCTCTTCTCAGTGCTGAGGGAGGGGACACAGATGAGACAGTTTGCCATCTTGTGTCAAAAGCTAGGCACAGTTCCCAGCACATGGAAGTGCTCACAGTGTTTGTTTTCCGTCCTTCACCCTCTTTCCCCTGGTCGTGTCCTCTGGGCCAGCCACGTGGTGTGGGCGTTGGGGTGGGTGAGACAGCTTCTGTGGGCAGAGTCATGGGAGCCACAGCCCACCTGCTCAAGTGGAGGACCCACATTCATGTAGGTCGACAGCTCCTCAAAAAGCCTGGGTTTGCTTGCTGGGGCCCTCTGAGGTGTTAACAAATAAGGAGGACCCTGGCCTGCCTTTTGTTGTCCTGGAGGCAGTGACCTTCCCCCAGCACTGCCCCACACTCCCTGGCGGCACTGATCTCCCCATTTCTGTGTCACCCCACCAGGAGCAGTCTTTGTCCCTTGGAGCAGTCCTTCTCAGCTCTTCGGCTAGGTCCTGAGCTCACATGCCAAGGCTCCCTTTGGCATGCCTAGATTTTGACTAGCAAACAAGAAACTGGTGTGGGCCTAGGGAGTTGGGTGATTATGCAGATCTGGTTCATAATTATTCCTAATTCACCTGCATCCAGGCATCCTAGCAGAGCTACTGAGCTAGAGCCAGACCAGGGAGATTGTGAGGGGCGACAGAGAGGGGTAGATTTGGCCTCAAGACTCACACAGCAGTGGCTGGGAGGAGTACAGCCAGTGAAGAAGCCTTGGAGCCTTGATGCAGGACGGGGGAGGTTGGACAGCAGGGCCAGCCCTGCCTGGAGACAGGCAGCTGAGCGCAGAGCATTTCTCACTCTGGGACCTTGGGCAAGTTGGTTCTTATTTATGGCCTCAGTTTTCTTATCCGTGCAGTGAATGAAAAGAAGGTACTCAAGTGACCTATCTCTAAGACCTCTCTGGCACGAGTGGTAGAAGGTTCTGGGTGTGAGGGCACAAAGGACTAGGACCCCAAGGCATCCCGAGAGAAGGTCCCAGAGGGAAGGACCTTCAGGGAGTTTTGCAGTTCCATAATTGTCATGTAACTGGGCTGCAGTTAGGCTGAGCTCAGTCATTTCTGCCCTTCAATTGGCACTTTTCTCACTTGGGAGGAGAAAGCAGACACCTCCAGCTTTGCCAAGGCCATCATCAGCAGGGCTGAGGGCCAGAAGGGGATTTCTGAAGGTAGAGAAAATCTCCCGTGGAGGGAAATAGCAATCTCTGGGTTTAGAGAAGGACACATTTTTGGAATGCCCATCAGGACATTCCGAGCCATCAGGATGAGGGAAGCAGCGCTTCAGTCCTACACAGTGCGAAGTAAATCTTGCTTCTCTGGAGGACTGTTTGGCATTATCTACTAAAGAAATTACAAATGTTGACAGCCCTTGATTCACCTATAGGACTGAACCCTGTACAGCATATTTATAAACATTTATATGTAGAAGGATATTGATAATAGCATTGTTTATCATTTCAAACCAAAAACGAAACAGGAAACCAAATGTCCAGCAATACCGAGGTGTTGTGCGGTGATGGTCTGGCCTCTCAGCGGACCCTGAGGCGATGGTTCAGAGGAAGGAGTGGCTGGGTCTCTGTGCTGTGTGGGGAACCCTTAAAATGTGCGTGAGCAAGGTGCGGCATTTAGCACACCGTGGCCCACGGGCCAGATCTGGCCTTGGGCCCCTTCTTGATGGCCTGTGAGCTAAGTAGAGTTTTTAATTTTTAAATGGTTAACCAGAAAAATCAAAAGAAGACACACAAAAGTATGTGAAATTCAGGTGTCAGGGTCCATAATGTTTTACTGAAATAGTCACGTTCACTCGTGTATGCATTGCCAGTGACTACAGCCTCACTGCCACAGAGTTGAGTAGTTGTGACAAAGTCTAAAATCATACCTGGCCCTTTATAGGAAAAGGTTGCTGCCCATGCACGTAGCATGATGCCTTCGTATGCTTGAATCTGAGTTGCTGCCTGCAGCTCTCCCCCGGCGGGGTTTGCCTTGGTAGAGAGATGGGGGCAGGAGGGAGCCTTGCATTTCTAGAACACTGTGTATCGTTCTGTTCAGTTTTACTTTTCTGCCCTCTATGTATGCTTACTTTATTTTTAAAGTCAGTTGGGACTTTTGGTGGGGGTGTTATGGAACATCATTTGTAACTTTGTTTTGCGGGTTTTTTAAATGTTCACGGAAGAAAGGCAAGGAGGAGGAGCAAGGCCTGGTTTGAGGTTTTCCTTTCTTTCTAGGCAGGGCCACCTGCCCCCTCTGTGCTCCTGCCATGGAAACTGGTCTGTTCCACACTTGCAAGTTACTCAGGGCTCTGTTGGCTAGGCCGGCCCCTTCCTCCCTGGCCTGTGCCTCTAGGAAATGAACTGTCCAGCCAGCTGGTCAAGGGCAGCCAGCGAGTGCCAGGCCAAAGGGTCCTGATGTGAGAGGCCTTCCTTGAACCCCAGAACAAAGTCCCCATGGAGAACCTGTGTTCATTGTTGAGAGTTTCCTCTTGCTGGGGAAGGGCATAGAGGGATTAGCAGCTTGGTCCTGCTTGAGTGGCTGGAAAGGCTGATGCAACCAGAACACCAGCTCCCCCGGGAGGCCCGCTTGGAGGTAGGGGCTGGTAAGAAACAGCAAGGGTCACAAGAGGGTTGGAATGACACAGTGGGCTGGATGGGCCGCTGGAGGCCATGTGGTCCGAATGGCTCAGGACTCAGAAGGGGAAACGGGCTAGAGAGGAAGGGGGATTTGCTTGAGATCCCCCAGCTAGTGAGTGTGCAGAACTGGGGCTCAAGGCAAGGTTTCTTGCCTCCTATCAGTGAGTGAGCTTGAGGAGCTCCTGTCTCGGGCCTGGGCATTCTCTTCTCTGCTCAAGCTAACCACAGCTGTGAACACGAGAATCTCCAGAAATTTGTAGATTCTTGCCTAGTCTAGCTTGCTTTATGGTCAGGGATATATATAGCCACCCATCTGTTAAACTGAGCCCTTACTAAGGGCAGTTCCTGTCTCTTAGCAGCTTTGGCCCCTATGTGCATAGTAGGCTTAGTAAATGTTTGCCAGTTGAGACATCATTATGAACCATTTGGACACCCAGTCAGTCAACCAGAAACCCTTTGGGGATTTGTTAGTGATGCTGCCTCCTCCACAGCTTCCCTCACCAGGTGCTGATGGTGCTGGGCACCAAGGCTCCTTTGTCCTAGAGTGCACCTCCCACCAGCAGCCCATGCTCAGCTTCACGTCAGCTTCTTGGCTGGACCCCAGGCCCTGGGCACTGCCAGTGTCACTATTGTCAACCCAATGTCAGGAGCCTCTGTTATGTGTGCCAGCCCAGAGCCCTGAGCCACCAGAGCTCAGGGCCCCTCACCTTGTGGCGGGTTAAGTCCTGGCTGGTGCTTCCTCCAGAATCCTCATCGGTCTATGCCACTTTCATCATACACTTTACAAGAAACACTTGCTGTCTTCCAGCTACTCAGCTGGGGCTCCCAGTTGGGGTTTTCTTCACTTGTATGTGCCAGAGCAGTGCTGTTTAATACGGCAGCCATTCTCCATATTCAAATTTAAATTTAAATTATTAAAATTAAATGAAACCAAGATTCAGTTCTGTAGTCATACCACTCACACCTCAGGTGCTCAGTAGCCGAATGTGGCTCATGGCCACCACACGGGGCAGCTCGGATGTGACACATTTTCATCCCTGCAGCGAGTTTTGTTACATAGTTCAGTGGAGCAGGTGATTTGCCTTCCAGGGGATGTTGGACAATGTCCAGAGACATTTCTGGTTGTCACAACTGGGGAGGGGATGCTACTGTCATGGTTATAGTGGGTAGAGGCCAGAGATGGAGTTAGGGGTAGAAATTCAAGTTGTGGGGTTTGTCTCATCTGGTGGCTAAGGAAGTACTTCTCCAGAGGTTTCATAATCTGCCCCAGAAATAGTGTGAGCCAGACGGAGGCCTAAAGTAGAAGAGGAGGGTTCACTCCACATTCTGTTTTCATTTCCCTTCCCTGACTCCAGGAGCTCCAGGTGGGATTGCTGGTGTCCCTTCAGCAGAGAAGAGGAAACCAGACTTGCCACCTGGTTTGGGGAAGATGTCACTATAAATGCTAGGCAAAACGGAGGCAGCTCTTATAACAGGGTCTGGCCAAGCCCTGGTCACATCACACAGAGAGGTTCAGTTTAAAAAAATTAGATATTAAGATTGTTGCAGTGGTCTACCAGGGTACTATGCACAGAATTGCCTTTCAGGAACTATGGAGTGTGTGGGGGATTGTTTAAGTGCCTAGCCCTGCTCTGCCAGGGCCCAGGAGTGTGCAGGAGAAAGTCAAGGAAGGTTCCTGCCCTCAGGAGTATTCTGTCCTGCCAGGGCTCCTTGGCTTAGGCTGGGAGAAAGGTCAGGATGAATCAGTGAATAGTCTGAGTAGTTTAGTATCTCAAAAGGTAGCACAGCTTGCTTTTTTCTTTGTTTTTGTTTTAATGTGGCAAACTCAGGGCCCAGCCTTTGGCTCCCAGGGCTTTTTGGCAGAGTGAATGAAAATGAAAGAACGAAGGCCATGGAGTTGGTGAATCAGATCAAGTGACATCCCTCTGAAACCAGAAAAACTGGCCTAGGCCTGCTGGACAGCACTGGAGTCAGTGTCACTTCCAAGGAGAGGTGGCTACTTCAGTGGAGTCAGGATAGGGACACTGGGAAGGATGTGGCCATCACATACTTTTCACATTGCTTTTTAGGTAAAGACAGGGACCCCAGGAAGCTCCCTAACAACTATGTGCCCTGGGAAGGTAGCCAGAGAGCCATCAATCGGGAGATTGGGAGAGGGATTTAGAGGGAAGATCTCAAGCAGGGGCTAATGCCCAGGGTGGGAGCCCTACCTGGACACATTGTTGGGACCTTCTGGGGGCCAGGGAGAGGAGGAACGAAGGCCCTGAGACCCTGAGGGGACCACAGAGGGACAGAAAGGGTAGAGCAGTGAGAGAGGAGGAAGCCCCTCAACAGAGCCATTACCAAAGGAACGCTTCTGCAGCCTGGCCTCATGCACGGTCTTCACCGTGAAACCTGGCAGGCAGTTTGGGAGCTAGGGAGAGCAAGGGAACTAGATCTTCAGGAAGCAGCTTTCTAAGTTTCAGAATAGAAGAGATCAACTGGGACATTCTTAAAGTGGCAAATTGCTCAAGACAGCTGGGAAGCTCTTAGAAATAAAACAGTGGCACCCATGAGGAAATAAGGCAGTGACTAGGAGCTGGTATGAGTGCATAAAAACCCCTGTTGAAGGAAACTGGAAAACGGATGGAAGAAGGACATGTAATTACAGACGAAGGTAGCAGATGGTCCAGAGTGAGCCGGAGCTTGTGCTGAAACTCAGGCCGACCAAGAAGAACGGGGAGCCGTGCCTGCTGTTGGAGGCCAGTGGCACGGCGTGAGGACGGACAGAAAGAAGCCAGAGGGACTCGAGTCCTGTTTTGTTTGCATCTTTTCTTTTGAGCTTGAAAAAGTAGGACAAATGGTGGCAGGAGGAACGTGAGCCCCAAGTTGAGTGATTCATCTCATGACCTTGGTGAGCTCTGTCTTGGGGTGCTGGGGGTATAGTTGGTGACCCACAGGATGTGTGGGAGGCAGCAGAGGGGCTGGAGGCTGCAGATGCCTGATGCCTGCTCATCAAAAAGACGGAGGAGGTGGGCTCCCCAGATTACTATTGGGTGAAGCTTTCAGCACTTAGGAAGTGGTTGTCCCTGGGCTGGATTGTGCTCACTGGGAATAAGATATATCAATGTTAGTTTGTTTTTTTCAGTATTAGACAAAGTATTTTTGGATCTAGGTGAGGTTTTGATGTAATCTTAGGACTACTCCCCTGACCACCTGGTGATGTCGTCAGCTTGTTTGTAACTGGTGAAAGATTCTGCTTGGGAAGGATTCTTCCCCGCGCCCATCCCCAGCCAGTGGACCTTATGGAAGGGCTCTGCTCTGGATCTTGTGCTGTTCATGATTTGAATTCGTGTCTCAGGGCTCTACTGATGGTGGTGGTGCTTGAGAACAGGCCAGACGGAACAGGATTGAGATCTCAGAGTCCTCCATAGCTTGAGCAGACAGTGGGCCAACTCTGGAAAGGTGGACTTTACCAGGTAAAAGTGAGAAACTGCATTTGGGACCAGAAAGGTTAATGGTGCAGGCACAGTCTAGGGCTTGTGGCTTAGTAGGAACATGGGTGAGAAGAACTCTTTTGACTTTTTGCTGATTGCAAACTACATATACGTCAGCAGGAGGATGTAGCTTCCAGAAGAGTCGGTGTGGGTGCAGGCATTGACAAGACATTCAGAGGGTTCCAGGGACGTGATGCCCCAGGTTCCCCGAGCCTTACACTGGGATACCTCAGGCTCATACAGGCAGAAGAATCCCTGACCTCTCATTCTTCATTTCTGAGAAATTTCATTCTGTTTCCTTTGGAGTTTTCTCCCTTCTGTTTTTCTGTTCTCTCATTCTGGAACTCATGGAACTCGAGTTGATCTGATTTTTTTCATCTTCCCTTTTGTCTATCTCTTTATCTTTCTGTGCTAGCTCTTTATCTTTCTGGAGTGAGAGGGGGAATGGACAAGCCCAGGATGATTTCTGGATGATTTCTTCTAAACCTAGAGTTTTATTTTTCTTTTATTGATTGTAGAGAGAGGGGAAGGGATGGAGAGAGAGAGGGAGAGAAACACCGATCAGCTGCCTTGTGAATACACCCTAACTGGGGACCAAACCTGCAGCCCAGGGGCACGTCCTGACCAGGAGTCAAACCGGCAACCTTTCGGCACATAGGCTGACGCCCAGCCAACTGAGCCACACTTGCCGGGGTGGCTTACATTGAGTTTTGATTTCACTATTTATAATTCTAATTTTTGAGAGTTCTTTTTTATTCCCTGCGTGTTCATTAAAAACAAAACAGCACCTGATCTTGTCTAATCTGATTTGATTGGATGTGCTAATACCTCTTTCCACTTCCATCTTCCAAAAACATGTTTACATATGTTAACTGCATTTTGTTTTGTTTTGTTTTGGGTTTTGTCCTCCTCTCTTTGCTCTAGGTGGTTCATGCTGTTTACAAAAACCCTTTACTCTTGTTTCAGTGGGCTTGTGGGAGGGAGCAGAGTTTAATCCACCTTATTTAACCGAAAGCTTATTCTTTCACTTAACCTAAACATACCCTTCTGTCTTGAGTGTGTCTGTTTAGACACATTTTGATGTGATTTATGGATTTAAAAACATCCAATATGAGAGTCTGAATTTTGACCAGGGAGTCTAACCCATTATATATTTACTATAATTACTACTCTATTAGGACTTCTGCCATCTTATTTAATGCTTTATACTTGCCATGTGTTCTTTGCTTCTTTTTTTGCCTTTCCTCCCCTTTATTGTATGGATTGAATTTTCTCTGCTCATTTTAAGGTTAAATACTATTCTTCTTCCAGCTGCCCCCAACTTACTGTGCTGCATACCCTCCCTGTCACTGTCTGTGTCTCACGAGTCTCTGCACCATCCTGCCCGCCCCTGCTCTCCCCACCCGCATTGGTCCCCGGCTGTGCAGTGGAGGGACGTGAGCTCTGTCCGTTTGCCGTCTTGTTCAGAACTAGACGAGGCTTGTTCAGGGCTGTCCTAGAGGGGACTCCAGTGCTCAATGGGAGTTTGATTTAAACGACCTTTAAAAAAGGTCTCAGAGGTTTGGGGCAAGTTCCAAGGATGGTAGATTCTTAGGGGGAGTGAGAGGGGGAATGGACAAGCCCAGGAGCTTTCCAGAAGAACTGGAAACAGCTGACCTTCTGAAGTTCTTTTATAAGCTGCCTTTCTGAGACTTCTACTTCCTGCTTTGTTCTTAAGTGCTGTGTAGCATACTGTCCTATAAGAGGCAGGGAAGAAAGGAGGAGAGGGGCCTTGGGGAGACAGTAGGGAGGGCTGGGGACTAGGCAGAATGGGCACAGGCACAACCCATCCAAAAAGGCAACCGTTACTCAAGCCCACTAAGTCATTGTCAGTAGGAATGTGGGTCCAGCAGTGCCAGAGCTTCCAGTTTTTCAAGAAAATCTTTCAATTTGTATATATTGGCTCAAAAAAGTTTATAACCCCATGCAGGCCAAACATCATGTCTGCAGACTGGATCTGGCAGACAGACACTGCCACCCATGCTCCCTGCTCTGGCTAGTCAATGATTCTGTCCGTGTCACCAATGACATTTCTCCTTCTTGGATAAATGTCCCCCAAAGGTGTGATTTCCCACTTCCCTCCCCTTTCAGCCACCTCTTCTGTGTCCCTTTACCCTGCCAGCTAACTGGCCTAGTGCCGTTCTCACTACCATGTGCTGTTTCTCACAGTCATCATTCTGCTAAGCACCTTAACCATCCCCCTTGTTTGCATTATTAACTTATCTGGTAAATGAGTAGTGTGAAGGTAGACTTTGTTCTGGGCCCATGAGTGCAGGGCACATGGGTCTAGTTTTCCTGGAGCCTGTCTGCAGCCCGAGCCCATGGGTCCTCGCCCCTAGAAGTGAGAGACGGGACTCCGCCTGCTCTCTCTGGGGGATGGCGCGGATGCCATACACTGGACCCAGCTCCCAGAGCCTTGGTCTGCAGAGGGCAGGGCTTATGTGGTCCAGAGCTCCGAACCTGTGAGCCTCCTGGGGATGGCCCCTTCTGCCTGCCGTGGCCTCTGGGGTCCTCTTGTCCTGTGTCCCCTTCCCACCTGGCTCTGTCTCTCGCATCACTCCACCCGAGTGGCGGGCCTGCCGCATTATAAATATGGGGCAGTTGGTGACTCATTATTTATTCCTCTGTAACCCCATAGATAGGGAAGTGAGACAGCCACACCTGGTGAGACCTGACCTTTGGGTGACAGCGGAAGTAGCTATGCAAACCACCAGGGAATGAGAAGTTCTTTCTGTAGCCAGGCTGTGAAGAGAACCCTTGCCTGGCCTGGCCCCATGTGGCTTCCAGGAGTGGCTCTGGTGACAGTTTCTCCCCTCCACCCTCATACCCTGCTTTTTCTTGGTGACAGCTGGAAGTGGCAGTGGTCACAACTGAAAGAGCCAAACATTTCTACAGCCCCCAGGACATTCCTGTTACCCTCTACAGCGATGCAGATGAATGGGAGGTCAGTGCTGCAATGGGCCCCAGGGCTGCATTCCGTCAGAACAGGACTGTCCTCCTGTAGCCCACAGTCCTGCTGTCCGGAGCAGACAGGCCAGGCTCAAGTCAGCAGTCAGGGCCTTTGGGGCAGAGATGATGAGGAAAACATCTGTCTAGCTCTGGCCTGTGGGAGGCCTCTGTAGTCTCCTCCCACCCCAAGCAGAGCTTAGCTTTGGCTCTGTGCCTGAGGTTGAGTGTCCTTGTGCTTATCTGGGCTGATGAAACCACAGAAGGGCTCTGTTCCCGTCACCCTGGTCCACATGGCTCCCGGTGTCAGGGCTGTCCAGAGTGCCTCATCCCCACAGCCACTGGGCTCCGCTGCCCCTTTCCCGAAGAAGGGCAGGCACTGGCTGATTCACCAGATACTGAGTGTGGGCTTCACAGGGGTGCCCAGCCAGGCATTTTTAAATATTTGCTGACTAGGACATTTCTTTTTCGTGGTTTTTAGATTTTTATCTCTCTCTTTTTAAAAAGATTTTATTTATTTATGTTTAGAGAGAGGGGAAGGGAGGGAGAAAGAGGGAGAGAGAAACGTCAATGTGTGGTTGCCTCTTATGCGCCCCCAACTGGGGACCTGGCCTGCACCCAGCCTGTGCCCTGACTGGGAATAACCAGCAACTCCTCGGTTTGCAGGCCTGCTCTCAGTGCGCTGAGCCACAGCAGCCAGGGCTCAACCTGGAACATTTTTGATTGGTCTGTCTTCCCCAACTCCTCCCCTCCCCCATTTCTCACTGCCCAGACATTTCTTTCTGTCCACTGGGTTGGACGGCCCAAGCATCCGCCTCAGGGGAGGAGTTCCCCGCCAGATGTCAGTCCTCTTGGAAACCAGACCGTAAAGGGAATACCTTGGAGAGACGAGAGGCAGTTGTTTCCTCAAGCCTGGTCTCTCCCAGGCTGCTGGCTCTGCAGCCAGTGCCCTAACCCCTTAGCTGCGAGAGGGGGTGGCAGTGGGCTTGGGCAGGGGTTGCTCGGGTGGTCTTCCTCAGGTTCCTGACTTAGTGTCCTTTACCTGTGTTGTCCCCACCTCCCTCCCTCCACATGGGGCTCGGCCAGCCCAGTGACCCCATTTCTTTCTCTGCCAGATGTGGAAGCGCCGATCTGACCCAGTTCTCCACATTGACCTGCGGAGGTGGGCAGATCTCATGCTGGTGGCTCCTCTAGATGCCAACACTCTGGGGAAGGTGGCCAGTGGCATCTGTGACAATTTGCTTGTGAGTGACTCCCTGTGCCCTCCTCCTTCCCTGGGCCTTGCTCCCAATTTAATGAGCTATAGACCGCCTTTGCACAAGGCTCTGGCCTGGACATCCTTTCCTGGTGGTCCAGTTTGCTCAGAACACTGCCCCCTGCCTCCCACCCATCTCACCCACTGGGACAGGGCCCAGTGGGGGAGGGGAGCACACGTTCAGCCACGCTAAGTGGAGACAGATAGACCTCCAGGACACTGTTGTCCTTTAAGGGCCTTCGTGTATTTGATCATCCTGCGAAAAGTTGGGCTTGGTCTCCCCCTCCCCCCTTCTGCTTTATTGCTTCCCCTTTTCTCGTTCATGGAGCTTTTACCTGCCATGGTGGACCCCGTGCTGGGGACATCCAGACAGAGGGAGCGCACCGTCTGGAAGGAGAGGGTTTTGGTCACCCATGCATCCTAGGGAGTACGTCCTCGTGTGTGGCCCAGTCTTGAATGCCCCCAGCCAGTCTTTTGACAATAGAGTCACCACCTTGCACAGTGCTGGGCATGTGGTGAGTGCTCAGCAAATTCTTCATGTCTGTGTGAGGTGATTGGTGGTCTTATTTCGGCGAGCAGCCGGTGTTTCCAGAGTCCAGCATGTGAGGAAGCGAATAACTAGGCGGAGTCAGTGTCCGGGGTCAGATAGGCTAGTTTCCTCCTGCGCTTGTGGGCGGCACTGAAGGCGCTTTCGGGAGAATCCAGTGCTTTGAGCATCCTTTGAAGAAGAGCAGCACACAGATGGCATGACCCGTGGCAGGGTGGGCATGCAGAGGTGGGCGAGCCTGGGGCAGTGTGATCAAGGACGCTCAGATGGGCTGGTGTCAGGGCTGACAGAGCAGCTGCAACCCGGAAGTCTCCTGCTGTTTTCATTCAGCTGTGTCACAGTTGTATGTGGCCAGCTCTGTGTCACCAAATCTCCAGGCCTCCCACTGTTGGTCAGCAGCTGGCCAGTGTGGCAGAGCACACCAGCCTCTAGGAGTTAAGCCCTGATCTGGGCCGCTCTCCAAAGGCTCCCCCCTCCCTCCTTAGTTCCGCTTCCTTTTGTCTTCAAAGCTGCCACCGTGCCTTGGAATCTCGGGGGTTCCCTCCTCCTGAGTTGACTGAGCAGTAGAATGTGATTTCAAGACCATATTCAAGACCAGTTCCCAGACCATTTTCCTCAAAGGGTTTTACATAAAGGCAAATATTTCAAGAAATTGCAAATCTCACAATGTTTCAAGTATCACCTTGCTCTGTGGTTCTGTCCTCTCTCAATAGATGTTTTTTCTTTATATCCCTGGAAAGAAGCTTGCCCTGCTACTTCCCTCCTTCCTTTCCAGTGACCAGAACTTAGGGTGCTGCTAGAGCAGTGTGCTGGGTGTGAATCTGTACACCGGCCTCTGGGCCTTTGACATCTGACCTGTCTTCTGGCCTACTCAGTCCTTGGCCCCTTCTTTGTGCCAAACAGCCAAGCATCTCCAGAAGGAGAAGGTGACTTCCCTGGGTCGCCAGCTGGCTGGGAGCTGGTTCCCTGACCAGGAGCGAGGCCTCTCTCCGCCAAAGCACATTCCCAGGGGCCGAGCCTCAGGTGCTGAATGTAGCATTGGCCAAACAGAAGTGACCGTGGGAACTAAAGTCATCTTCGTGCCTCTTGTCGTCAGAAGGTTCAGATGAACTGTGGTTTGTCCAGGAAGCCCTGAGCTTCGAAACGAGGTAGGCAGAGCTAGAGAGGTACAGGACCCCGGAGGTTTGGGTTTCTGCTCTCATCAGCATGCTTTGTTTTGAGGACACATAGAAACCCCAGCCCGGCCCACACCCCATCCCACATGCAGTCAGAGGGCTCTTCTAGGTATGCTCATGACTTCTGCGGAAGCAACAGGTGGCACAGGGCCAAGAGGAAGTGTGACTGAAACTGCCTACTCATAGTCCGGCTGCTGAGCTGAGAGGTCTCGGTGGGAAACAAAAGTGGGTGTCTGGCACTGAGGAAAAGCCAGATCCTGAGGCTGTGCGCTGTCCTGCTTCCTTCCTGTCCCCAGGAGAGGGCAGGGGTGCTGAGAAGGGTGGCATTGGTCCTGGCCTTTTCATTTCATTGTTCTGTGGACTCCCCTCTCCCTTCCCAGACAGGTTCTACTTTAGGAAGGAGGTGCGTCGGCTTGTCTCCCTGAGGGGCCAGCAGTCCGGGAGAAGGGACCTGGAGTAGTCAGCACGGAGGAGCGTACTCCTGGGGGCCCCAAGCTTATTTATTCCCCAGGCAGCCTTTGACCCAGGGAGCCTGTGCCATAATATTCATAGGAGCTACTGTTTCTGGAGCCTGTACTTCTTGCCAGGCTCAGTGTGAAGAGCTTTAAATATTTTCACACCCAATCCTCACAAATACCTAGTGAGGGGGGCTTTTGTAAGAGGAAACTGACTCTTGGCATTAACTAATTTGTCTAAATTCTCACGGCAAGTAATAGTAGATAACTCAGCCAGGATTTGAAACCAGTTCTGTGTGGCTTCAGAGCCCGCAGTGCTAAGGACTTCCTTTCACAGCGGCTCCGACCTGCGGCCAGATGGCAGGCCCGGTGATCAGGAGGCGGCGAGGCTGTGAGGTGCGGTGGAGGTTGTGCAAAGCCTCATGTTCCGGGTCGTTGTCTGGATGTGTGACCTTGGGCAGCTGCTTACCCCTGGGGAGGACAACTCCCCCATCTGTGAGGCGGACAGCACCTTCTTACAGGGTTGCAGTGGGGGGTCCATGGAGCATATACGTGAGAGGGTCTTTGTCACTTGTAAGATGTTTTTGTTGTCAGCTTTAATTGGCCTTGAAGTAGAGTCGGTACTTGGGTGCTACCTGCTGAGCTGTCTGGTGCTTAGCTTTGTGGGTAACTGCAGAGCTGGCCTTCTGCTGCCAGGGTTGCTTCTGTCTGTGAAGTGTGGCTGGCTGTGGAGCAGCCTTGTGCTTGGACACAGGGAGATGTACCTGTATAGGAGGGGAGGTCTGGCTGGAGGGGGCTGGTAAAGCACCTTCTGGGCCCTGTGCCAGAGCCTGTGGGGAGGTAGAGAGGGGAGAAGAGACATAACCTCACCCCCTGGGGGACCTGAGAAAACTCCCTGTAGACAGCAGCCCCCAGTTACAGAATACCGAGGCTGGTTATGGCCCAAAGGATGGTGTGCAGGAACGGAAAGGGCCAGCAGGCAGAGGTGCAGGCATCCCCTCCCTTCCCCTTCTTCACAGACCTGTGTCATCCGGGCCTGGGACCGCAGAAAGCCCCTGCTGTTCTGCCCAGCGATGAACACCGCCATGTGGGAGCACCCGATCACTTCGCAGCAGGTGGGCCAGCTCCAGGCCTTCGGCTACATCGAGATACCCTGTGTGGCCAAGAAGCTGGTGTGTGGCGACCAAGGTCTGGGGGCCATGGCTGAGGTGGGCACCATTGTGGACAAAGTGAAGGAAGTCCTCTCCCGGCAGGCCGACGCCCAGCAGAGCTGAGCCGAGGATCTCCGTTGTGTGCCCCTGTGTGCCCCAGCATGTTTCCAGGCCAAGTCAGTGAAGGTGGGCATTGGTAAAGTGTGGTGGGAACTCTCCTTTGCTGAATAGGGGCCTGGCCTGGGCCTGCTCCACAGTCTCCAAGGGTCTGACTTGCCCCAGGCTAAATTGGACCAAAAGCCCAGGACTCAGCTTCTTTCAACCAAGAGATGTCAGCTATCTGGAGCTCCTCCTCACCTTGTCCTGGGATGAGCCCAGCAAGCCAGAGGAGCAAGCTGCCATATTGCCCCTGTGCCTCTGGAAGGGGCCTGAGGAGTACTGACCAACTTTGATTCTACACCATGCCTAGAAACTGCTTTTGGAAACTGCCTCAGCTGGAGATCTTCAGGGTGGTGGGTCCCTGCCAGGCCTTTGGAGCGCCAGCTGCCACGCAGAATCGGGAAAGCCTGCCAGTTGGCAAGACCCTGAGATTTCTCACTGACCATGCTGTGAGATGTGGGTACTGGGAAATAAAGTAAAGTGGCCTTTTGGGAAAACCTGTCCTTCCTTCGCAGCTTATCTGTGGTCTCAGAGATCGGGGTGTTGGTAAGTGTGGGTGGGGATAGGTCTGGGCTGACTCCTGACTGGTGCTTCTTAGGCCCCCATGTCATACAGTAGTTAAGGACAAAAGGGCTCCGAAGCAATGCAGCCCTCCTTTAAATCCCAGCCCTTCCGCATGCTAGCAGTGGGGCCTTGACTCGGGGCTCAGCCTTTCTGAGCCTCACTTTCCTGATCTATACTGTCCTGCCCTCATGGAGTTGTTGAGAGGATCAGATCAGATAATTCGTGCAGAACAACCACCCCACTGGGCGCCCCCTACACACTACATGTCAAATACACGGAGTTAAAGCTAGACATGTATGTATACCAGTGAGCGTCCTTAACATTCACTGAGGTAGACTCTCATTTTGGGAAAAATAAAATCCCACTCTGAACAGACGTGGCCCTTTATGCAAGTGACAGGCTCACGGCCAGCAGAGTTGGAACCTGCCCTGTTCCTTGCTTCTTGGTGTCCTTGTCACTTTTTCTGCACCTGAGATGGGGCCTTAGTGTCTCTGCCTCCCTGCCTCTCCCACAGCACACATGGGTGGGCAAGCAGACTCCTAGACACATGCTTAGCCCTCTGCATTCTGCCTTTGACCTATTGCTGTTTAGTGGCTGCACTGGGAAGGTGCCTGTCTGCCTATTTGGAGCTGAGATTAGGGCTGGCTTCCTGCCCTCCTGCCTTCCAGGCCAGGGGTGAGTAGGACCCCATGCATGCCTTTAGACTGCTGAGGGTAGAGGTGCTTTCAAGGGGCACCAGGAAGCCTGCTGGCTAGAATCAAAGCCTCCAGCAGCTTCCAAGAGCCTTTACTTCTATATCGCTTGACTCAATCAAGTGACCCTTTGGGATAAAACTGCCTTAGAGCACCGAAGGAGATAAAACTAAAATGGCAGCTTTAAGGACCAACCTCTTTGACTGGTTTGGAGGTCGGGGTATGAGGAAGGCATGGGTAATTGGAATCCAGAGACGATCTCAGAGTTCCACTTAAATGAACATCCCTCCTCCTGTCCACATGGCCCTTCCATTCCCTCAGCACCCTGCTAATGAATGGTGAGGCTTTCCGGTTGTTTTTTTTAAGACTTTATTTATTTATTTTAGAGAGATGGGGGAGGGAGGGAGAAAGGGAGTGAAACATCAATGTGTGGTTGCCTCTAGCACACCCCATACTGGAGACCTGGCCTGCAACCCAGGCATGTGCCCTGACTGGGAATCAAACTGGCAATGCTTTGGTTCGCAGGCCTGTGCTCAATCCACTGAGCTACACCAGCCAGGGCTGGCTTTCCAGTTTTAACAGCAACTGCTACCATTTATTTACTGAGTGCTTATTATGGGACAGCCTTTGTGCTGGACACTTTGGGGAAGACAGTTGCCCGAGAGTCCTGCTACAAAATACCTGTTTTGATAAAAGGTCAAAAGAGAGCAGAGAAATTTGTAGGTTTCCCTGATACGTCTGAAAACAGCTCCGCCTACTCAGAGCTGATTGAGCCTTGTTAGCTAGAAGGAAAGAGATATTCCCTTGGATGTGGGCCAGCTGGAAACACCATCACTTGGGGTCTGCCACTCCATTGTGGCAGTCCTGCAGCTCTCTTGCCTATTCTGCGTGGGGGTCTTTGGCTAGGGCAGAAGGGCCCAGTTCTCTGAGCTATGTGTAGACCCTGTGTTGCATTAACCTGGCCCTGCCTGCTGGAGGGGTGCTGAGATGGGAGTGATAAAATATGGCTTCCCTTCTAAGTTAAAGCTCTTGAAGTTATCACTGGGCAGAAATCTTTCTTAGAGAAGATGCTAGCTTCCCTGATGATTGTCTTTTTCTAATTCTCACGTGAGGATATTTTTATTTGGTTTTGGAGAGACTGGGGATCAAACCCACAACTCAGGTATGTGCCCCGACTGGGGATCGAATCTGCAACCTTTCGGTGTATGGGATGATGATCCAACCAGCTGAGCCACTGGGCCAGGGCTTCCCTGATGATTTTTGTAGAATTCTGGGAGTCTGCAGGATAGAACATTTGGGTCTGAAATTTGCACTCTCCTTTGGCCTCTGGAGCCTGTAGGCTGCTGGGGCTGCTGCTATCAGCAAGAAACCTCTGAGCCAGGGCGTAGCCTCCACACTGAACTGTTAGTTCTTCCTCCATGGGCTGATGTGTCCCTCTGCCACTTCCCCACTGCCTCAGGGTAAGGCCCTGACTCCTGGGCAGGGCAACTTGGCCCTCCATTATCTGGCCCTTGCCTTCCTTTCTAGCTCCGCCTCTTACCACACACCAACCCTGCAGGGCTCTCTGTCCTTTTGCCAGACTGGACAACCTTGACAGAGTCTTGTTGCTTCTTGCCTTTGCACTTGTTGCTGCTTTTACTGGAAGGTCATTCTTTATCTAGCTAACTCCTACTTATGCCTCTGATGTGCCTAGAGGTCACCTCCTTTGGAAAGCCTTCTCTGGCTAACTCAGGCTGGTGCCTATTGTGCCCCTTCTCATTTATTTTAACACAGACTTGCAATAGTGAGTTAACTTTATGTCCCCCTAAAACTGGTGTCTGCTGGAGGGGAAGAGTTGCCCTGTTCCTCACTAAACCTGGTAAGTTGTTCCAAGCTTCTTATACTGACAAAATTTTAAAAGGTGTATAGGGAGCCTGAGGGGGAAGGCAGTCAGTCCTGCTCTTTTCTGAGCAAGACACGCATAACCTAGGAGCCATAAAAGCAAAGGCTGGTAAATTTGGCTATAGAAAAACAATTTTGCCTAGCAATAGCCCAAAGGCAAGGTCAAAAGACAAACAAACTGGGGAAATTATCTGTAGTTCATAGAACAAAGACCTAATCCCCCAATACATAAAGAACTCCTATACATTGATTAGAAAAGTGAGCAGGGGATAAAAACAGTACACACTGACACATGAAAAGCTACTGAACTACACCCATAAGGAGAGCAGTGCAAATCAATTTACACTGAAATAAAAGTGTGTGGAGAATGTGCAGTTCATATTTTACTCTTTGGAGAGCGATCTAAAAATATCTTTCAAAATCACATAGTACCTTACCTAGAGATTCTAGGATTTGTCCCACAGAGACACTCAACATGTATGACATTATAGGAGGTCCATCCAGAATGTAACCAGACATGAACTATGAAAAATAGAGACGTTTATTGAAGAAGGTAAAAGATACAAGAAACATTGTACATAGGATGATGACGCCTCAGTCCCCTTTGGAGTAGGCACCTTGGGACCTCACACAGTTCTCCCAGTCACTGTCAGCTGCCCTGTCGTATTTCCTGAATCTCATCACTGGTCTGAAACCTCTTCCCTTCAGGTGATTTTAGTTTTGGGAAAAGCCAGAAGTCACAGGGTGCCAAACAGGCTGTAGGGGGCTGAGTCACCTGGGTGATTTGATGTTTCTCAGAAAAACTCTACACAAGACGTGATGTATGAGAGGACACATTGTCATTATGAAGCTGCCAATCACTAGTCGCCCATTGCTGCGGTGTTCTGAATCATCCAAATAGTTTCTGCAGAGGAATGTTCAAGCTTAACACAAAATGTGATGCAGATTTGTTGCTCTACGTGCTCAGTCATTTTGAATGTGACGGCCACACAGTATGCATGCTTACTCGACAGTGTCTACCACTCCCACTGACTAGTACAGTGAAGTCGTCATTGTTCACACACGCCCATTCCAGTCCCCTCTCCTTGGCTGCAGGTTACACTGATGTCATACAAAGCATTCTCGTTATAGACAATGGCTGGATTTTCTCCAGATGGACCTCGTATTTCAGCCAGGCTATTCACTGCAGCATTGTCAGTGGTAGTAAAAGACTGGAGACACCCTCACTATTTAACAGCTGGAGATTGCTTAAATAAATTAGGGTCATTCCTACACTGTAACTCTACATGGCCCCAAGGCAAAGTGTGGGGAAGCTCCCCAGGTGCTTGTATTGGATGATATCTGAAATACATTGGTTAAAAGAAAATGTAAGATGCAGAAAATGAGTATTGCATCCTAGCTGTGTATAAAAAAACTAGGGAGAAAAGAAGAATATGTTCATCTCAGCTTATACATGCATCAAATACCTATTGAAAAATAAACAAGAAATCAGACATTTTTTGCCACTCAGCAGGGGAACTGGCTGGCTTCATTTTAAGTTTTGAGCCAGCTGAATAAATTATCTACTGCAAAAGCAATTGAATACATGCTTTTAAAAAAGGGCTCCTTCTTCCCTGTTATTCAGAAGTTATTAAAAATGACTTGGCAAGGAGACCTGAAGATTTGTGTCAAGGCCCTTGGAGTAGACACAGGTCTGCTTTTCTTGTCATGAGCTAATAGAGGAAGATGGCTTTGAGGACCTCTGCATGCTTCTTACAATGCCTTTGAAGTGCCTGATCTCAAAGAGCTTATGGCTTATGGGAAGAAGACTCAAAGTTTTAAAATAGTCAAAAGAGAAAATCAGAAGTGAGATTGTATGGTACAAACTTTAAGTACTGTGGTTCAGAATTGAGAAGTCGGTAGGGTGGCCTTTTGGAGGTGTCGGAACTCAGGTGGGTGCTTCTTGGAGGCCTGCTGCAGCTGAAGCAGATAGGAAGAGTGCAGAGATGCTGCCACATGCTCGACATAGGTGCCCAAGTGCAAACTTGGACTCCATGGACTAGGGAAGCATGGTGCCTGCCGAGTGTGGTAAAGATCAGCTATGAAGTTTGCAGGACAGGTTGGGAAATTGAGAAGCTTGAGTCAGCGAGAAAGCCAGATGCTTAACCAGGAGGCCAGGCTATGCTGAGGCCCTGGCCACATCTGTAGGTGTGGAGAGGGAGAGAGTGAAGTGAGTGACAATGTGAAGGAAAATCAGCATGATGTAAGACCAGTCCTTGTGGACAGTGGGGGAGGGGGAACTTCATGAGAATTGTGTGTGTGCTGGGCAACATGATTAAGTCCCCAGTGCCACCCTCTAAAAAATATTGTGCTTTGCTTACCAGTGTTTTCTCTCAGGATTGTTCAGTCTGCCTTCATGGTTCTTGGGCATTTTGCGATGTAGAATTAGAAAAAGCCAAATGAGGTATGCAACTGAGTAGATGGGAAGAAAGAGGAAAGGAGCCCTACTTTGGGGTTAGTCCCAGAGTTGTCTTTGCTGTGGCAAGTCAGGTAATGGGTAAAGGGAGAGGGAAATTAAAGCTAGAAGAGACTCCATTAACTCGAAGTGCTGACAGGGGCCTGCGTGCAGGGGGTGGCAGCAGAGCCATGTAGGTGTCCAGGAGTTGGGCTACAGCTGGGATGGGCTTGTGGAGTCTCAGAGCTGGTAAGAGGTACAAGAAAATGGGGACGGGGATAAAGGGATTTCAATGAATGTTGCTTAGAATTGTGAGTTGGACACACTTCGATGTTCTTCAAGAGACCCAAGTAAAGATTGGGGTTCCTGCCCTGGCTGGTGTGGTTGAGTGGATTGAGTGCTGGCATGGAAACCAAAGGGTCACTGGTTTGATTCCCAGTCACAGCACATGCCTGAGTTGCAGGCCAGGCCCCTGGTGGGAGCAGGAGCACATGAGAGGCAACCACACATTAGTGTTTCTCTCCCTCTCTCTAAAAATAAAAATTGGACCTCCTGGTGCTCATACAGGCTGTGTTCTTACACCGCCTGTACAGAAGGAGAAGGCAGAGTAAACTCACCCCATATACACCTCCGCCCAGGCCCTCTGCCTGGTCTGTATTGTGAATGGGGGGACATGGAAAAAATATTTTTAATCAAAATAAATAAATTTTAAAAAATTGCCCTGGCTGGTGTGGCTCAGTGAAGTGAGTGTGGACCTGCAAAGCAAGGGGTCACTGGTTCAATTCTCAGTCCGAGCACATGCCTGGGTTGAGGGCCAGGTCCCCAGTGCAGGGTGTGCGAGAGGCAACTGCACATTGATGTTTATCTCCCTCCCTCTCATTCTCCCTCCCTCTCATTCTCCCTCCCTTCCTCTCTAAAAAAAAATAAATCCTTTTTAAAATGAAAAATCTTTAAAAAAAGATGGGGGTTCCTTTTAGGTTCATTTACCAGCATGTGCTTCTTTAGCATGATCTATGCAGTACTGAGCCATAGGGAGCCTCAGATTACATTCAGGTTATATATATGTGTTACACATTCTGTGTACTGCAAAGAGTTTTCTCGATCTTATTTTGTCCTTCTAACTCAACAGCATCACGATAGACTCAACTAGGATATTTAATTCCATTTTACACATGGGAATATCAGGGTCATCCTTTCTCTTTCTGCCCTACAGCTACCAAAGAGGTTGCTGCTGTCCCAGAACTAGATGCCCCCAATTCACTAGTATTTACCTCCTGAAACACCCTTCCACCACATACCACACACCATCAACACATACCATATGTCACCATCACACACTACCACCACATGCCACACACAGCACCAGCATCACACACAACATACCATACACCATCACCACCACATACAATGTGCCACTCGCTACCATACACCACCACCACTACTGCCACATACCATCGCCACATACCATACATGCCACCACCACACACAACACATCACATGCCACACACTACCACCACCACATACCACAGAACACTAAGCACCAGCACCACCACACAACCACCACCACACATAACACATACCACTACTACCACACACAACACAACACACAACACACATTAACCACTACCACGACCACTACAACCAGATACCTGGTTTTTCAGTCCCAATTTAGTGGCTGCTTCATTACATTTTTCTTCCTGAAGCTTCTTTCATACATATTTTCTAGGGAAGCACAAAAATCTGAAATGTCATGCAACTACCTCTGTACAAAGAACCCTGGAGTCAGATTCTAGTGGCTGACAGGTTGTTTACCCTGGGACCTTCCTGTTGGAACCAAATATTCTACAATATTCAAGGCAGGTTTGGTACCACCTAGAGCAAGGCAAGGGGCAGGATACAGCCAGAACTGCTATCTAATAGCAAAGGAATGTTGGGAGTCGGAAAGTGTGAGGGCAAGAGGCAGATGGTACATTTGAGTTTTAGGGCCTTTGGAGGACATGCTGATAATCCAGGTGTAATCTGGGAACGTCATCCCCTTGCTGCAATGACCTGGTCTCATGGTGGCTTTATCTGCTGAGAGTAT
The DNA here is from genome assembly GCA_004024845.1 of Tonatia bakeri. Taxonomy (NCBI): domain Eukaryota; kingdom Metazoa; phylum Chordata; class Mammalia; order Chiroptera; family Phyllostomidae; genus Tonatia; species Tonatia bakeri. Next base: position 54,477 of record PVIA01004900.1, on the reverse strand, counting down.
GTGGTTACCTTTGGCCTGCTAGTCCACATAGCAAGTCCCTGGGGATTGGAGGCCCTGCAGACTCCCTTTTGGGCCTCTGGATTCCTGCGAGAGGGTGTAGAGTTCAGAGGTACCTTCGTTTGCTTGGGCAAAGTAGGTGATCACACCTACTTAAGGGTTCACGTTGAGGGTGGGGTGAAAATCATTTCTTGTCCTCCAGAGAAATCATGGCTTAGGAGCTCATGTCACCTTGGAACTTCTAAAAATTGTACTCTTGCCCTGGCTGGTGTGTCTCAGTAGATTGGGCACCAGCCTGTCACCAGTTCAATTCCTGATCAGGGCACATGCCTGAACTGTGGGCCAGATTACTGGTTGGGGTGTGTGAGAGGCAGCTGATGGAGATGTTTCTTGCACACATCAGTGTTTCTCTCCTCTTTCTCTCTCCCTTCCCTCTGTCTAGAAATGAATAAACAAAACCGTAAAAAAATAAAAATTGTACTGTTGGTAGGGTGAAAATTGAATTCTGGAACTCCTCTCGGGGAGAAATTGGCATGATGGGAACCTGGGAGAGAAGGCCATATAAGGGAAGTCATGTTTATTTGGCATCAGGCCTGTGCCAGATGTGAGATTTGCATAACTTATCTCATGTAAGGTAGGCATTGCTATCTCAAGATAGGCATTGCTATCCCCATTAAAAAAATAAGAACCCAAGGCTCAGAGAGAAGAGTATAAAAATTATACTAACTACAAACTAAAATATGACCTCTAAGAGGGGAGAATAGAAATGGGTGGTGCTGCTTACACAGGCTGGACTTGAGTTGGGAATAGAGAGAGGTACAGATAGGCTGACCATGTATTTTGTTGTCCAAGGTGGGTTCTTCTGAGAATGAAAAGGAACAATAAATATGCCAGGACAATATGCATCAACTGAATCTATCTTCGGCAAATTGGGATGTGTAGTCACCCTACATACAGAGCACCAGAGGGAAGTATGGCCCAGCAACCATGCCCTGGGAATTAACAGCCACCATTTATTATGTAATCCTCATAGCAATTCCTAAGGTGGATTTTTTGTTTCCTTTCAACAGATGAGAAAACTGAGGCTGAAAGGAGTACTTACTTTCTGAAGGTCACACACCTTTTAAGTGGGGAAGCTGTGCTGTCTCCAAGCCCTTGCTCTTTTTGTGGGTCATACTGCCTCCCAGGCTTAGGATCTTTGGAGGAAGACCAGAGAAAAAGACCAACTGGAGAAAGAGAGAGAAGGCTTTTTGGTCTTGGACTGTGACAGGCCATTTCCCGGGCTGTCCCTGCAGTTTCTGTGTGGCCTCTCCTGGGACAGGCATGTGAGCAGCGGCTAGGGAAGACAAGTGTGCATGTGATGGTGGATGGGGCACAGTGGAGGCCCAAAGTCTCCTGCAGTCTTCTCTGATCTTCCTGGACTTCCAGGGGAGCAGTGGCCAAAGCAGGGGATTTCTAGGAAAAACAGGTCATTCATTGAGTTGTCCCATCTCTATGATCAATGAACAGGAACACTGAGAAATTGAATGGCAGATATTTTGGAGCCAGGACTGTATCCCTGGTCAACAGATTCTGCTGTGACTCCAGCTCAGTCCCTCTGGGGCTCCTGGAGAGACTGTGGTAGTTTAGATGCAGGAATACTCTAGGTTGAAGGGCAGAAAGTCTGCAAGATCATACATGTGTAGAAGGTTTGTGAGCTGCTTCAGGATTAGTTCCTGTTGTGTTCACCAGCCAGCCTGACATTTAGGGGTGGGTCAGTGGCCATAATGCCAACAATGGAGGTCCTGGTCCAAAGTTCAGATGGCCTCTGCAGGCCCTTTGAATTCTTTTTTTAATCCTCACCTGGGGACATTTTTTTTTTCATTGCTTTGGAAACATCGATGTAACAGAAAAACATTGATTAGTTGCCTCTCATAGGCTCCATGACTGGGGATCGAACATGCTGCCTGGGTATGCACCGTGACTGGGAATTGAACCCACAACCTTTCAGTGTATGGGGCGATGCTTCAACCAACTGAGCTACACAGGCCAGAGCCAGGCCCCTTGACTTATTGCATCACAGGTAGATGGGCAAGGAATTGGCTGCTGATCATGTAGTTGGGCAGACCGCACCACCTGCACAGACCCGGGCTTGGGCAGGCTGCAGGCTGACGAGAAAAGGAAAGTCACTGCCCACAGGGATGCCATTCTGCCTGGGTACCTCACATAAGTACAGTACCCCAGGCCTCTGCAAGCCAGTGGTGCATCATCAAGGGCCGATTATGTTTCTTTATTCACTTATTTATTTAAAAATCTAGCCCTGGCTCGTGTAGCTCAGTGGATTGAGTGCAGGCCTGCGAACCAAGGGGTTGCAGTTCAATTCCCAGTCAGAGCACATACCTGGGTTGCGGGCCAGGTCCCCAGTACGGGGGTGTGTGAAAGGCCACCACACACTGATGTTTCCCTCTCTTCCCCTTTCCCTTCCCCTCCCTGAAAATAAATAAATAAAATCTTTATGAAAAAAGAACACTCATTTAAAAAATACATTAAAAAAGGAAATCTTTGGAAATTAATAGACTTTACAAACACAGAAGGAAAATAACATATGATTTCACTCACATATAGACTCTAAAGAGCAAAAGAAATTAACGAACACAATAGAAACAGACTCACAGATACGGAGAGTAGACCGATGGTTGCAAGATGGGAGGGGGCTAAGGAGCTGAGTGAAAAAGAGGAAAGGATTGAGAAGTACAAATTGGTAGTTACAAAATAGTCACAAGGATGTAAAGCACAGTATAGGGAATATAGTCAATAACATTGTAATAACCATGTACGGTGCCAGGCAGGTACTTAAAATATTGGGATTGACCTCATGCAGTGTATGAGGTGCTATGCAGGGGCAGACTCCAGAAAAAGGTTTGGTGTCTGTTGAGATTTTCCTTTGTGTATGCTGCTTGTGGAGCTAATCGACTCATGATCTTAATGGTCTAAACCACTGGGTGTGTTGGTTCTGGGACAACTTGGAGGGAATCCAGGCCTGGTGATGTCAGGTGCTGCTTGTGACCAGCCCTGGGCTACTGTTTGGAGCTACAAAGTGATCTAGTTTGTGGCTGCCTCTACTGGACCTGGGTGTGCATGAGAGGGGCCTAGTTATGCACCAAGACTCTGGTTTCCACCAGTGTTGGGAACTGCCCTGCCTGGTATCAGAAGCTGTAACCCCCACCTAGGCTAAGGCTGAGGGAATGACCTTGGGACCTTAAGCCAGCAAGGAGACAAAAGCTTATCTCCCTGGCAGGAGCACCACTTCTGCTCCTTTTACTTAACCCTGCCTGGACCCCAATGCTTGGTCAGTTAGCCAATGACGGGTAAGATTCCCCAAGGGGGAACGACCTAAGACAGGCACGATCATGTGGGAGGCCCCCAAGAAAGGACTTTGGGGGCTACAGCAAAAGGGGGCACGATGGACCCTTACCCCTCAGCTTTGACAAAGCCTGAGTGCTCATGATCTGCAAGAAAATCTCCTTATTTCTTGGTTGCCTTAGTTCCCCTTGCTCCACCTAAGCCTCAAACAATGACAGGGTGGTGGAGCCCTGTACTAGAAAGGGCAGGTTCCCTGGGTGATCAGGCCTAAGAAAGAATATGTAAAATCCTGTGAAACCTGCTTTGTTTAGAATGCTCTTGGTTGAATGAGAAGGGTCCAAGGAGGAAGTAAGTTTGTTCCTTAAAGTCTTCTGGGTCAGCAAAAGGCCCAAGGCTCCCTGAGATCCACACTCACCTATTAACTAACTGTTAAGCTCAGTCACTGAAAGAGTTGTGCCAAGGGCCACCAGCAATCAAGACTCAACTACAACAGGAGATCTCAAATAACCCACAGAAGGGACGTTTCTGGAGCACCCAGCTCAGGTGACCAGGGAGACTGCACCACCGAGTCCTACAGACACCTACTATTTAAGGCCACCATACCAAGGCATAGAAGATCTACCTAATACACAAAAACAAATACAGAGAAGGAGCCAAAATGGGGAGACAAAGAAACATGCCCCAAATAAAAGGAGAAATATCAGAAAAACAACTAAATGATATGGGAGGCAAGCAATCCACCAGATACAGCATTTAAAACAATGGCTATAAGGATGCTCAAGGAACTTAATGAGAATCTCAACAAAGTGAGAGAAAACATAAGATATAGAAACCATAAAGAGAGCCAGGTAGAAATGACAATACAATATCTGAAATGAAGAATGTACTAGAAGAAATCAACAGCAGGTTAGATAAAGCAGAGAATCTACAGCAATTGGCAAAGTAGCAGAAAACACCCAATCAGAGAAGCAGAAGCAAAAGCAAAGAAGAATTTAAAAAATTGAGGCTAGTTTAAGACACTTCTGAGACAACCAAAGTGTAACAACATCCGCATCATTGGTGTATGAGAAGGAAAAGAGAGAAAGCAAGGGACCGATAACCTATTTGAAGAAATAATGGAAGAAAACTTTCCTAACCTGGTAAAAGAAAAAGACACACAGGTCCAAAAAGTGCCCAGTCTCAAACAAGATAAACCTAAAGAGGCTCACACCAAGATATAATTAAAATGCCAAAGGTTAAAGACAGAATCATTAAAGCAGCAAGAAAAGTAGTTACTTACCTATGGGGCCCGGGACGGGGGGTGTTGCATAAGCCTGTCAACTGATTTCTCAACAGAAATTTTTCAGGCCAGGCTTCCGGCCAAGACAGAGGCATAGGTAGTCACACTGTGCCTCATCGTGCAACCAAAACTAAAGACAACAAAAATTGAGAAACAAAAAACAACCAGAAAAGAGAGAAATGAACTAAATGGAAGTTGGACTACCGTACATTCAGACCAGTAAGGAGGGGCGGAGTCAGAGGCCTGTGGGGAGGGGTCAGGGGGTCCCGGTGGGAAGAAACACTGGCTGGCAGACGCAGGCGCGCAGGGTGCAGAAGGCAGCTGACGGACCGGTGGCAGACCCTGGGCTCGGGAGGCGACTAGCAGACCCAGTGAGGGGCACAAGGCAGCTGGCTGTCTGCAGCCACACATTCACACGCAGACAAACTAAGCGAAAACGGGCAGCAATATGGACCGTGTGGCCCAGGGACCCAGCACCGCCCGGAAACAAAGCCTAAGAGCACTGACTGGGAGCTGAGGCCGGGAGATTCTCTCAGCCTCACAGGAGACTTCTCGGGGAAACCCACAGAGTTCGAGAAAGTACCGAAGCCCACCCCCCCAGGAGGCAGCACCGGAAGGGCCCAATTTGCAAAGAGGGGACTGGAGTCCTAGAGAGAGCAGAGCAGGTGCCATTGTTCCCTCTCAGACCCCACCCCCACATACAACGTCACAACCCAGTGACAGCGATGCCCCGCCCTGGTGAACACCTAAGGCTCTGCCGCCCTTATGTAACAGCCGCAACCAGACCAAAGGAAAATAAAAAATAAAAAAGATGGCTCAAACATATTTGAAAGCCCCAGAGCCAATTTTTTTAAGTGACCAAGAGATAGCCAACCTATCAGATGCACAGTTCAAAGCACTGGTGATCAGGAAGCTCACAGAATTGGTTGACTTTGGACGTAAATTAGATCAACAAGTGCAGGCTATGATAAGAGAAATGAAGGAAAATGCACAGGGAACCAATAGTGATGGGAAGAAAACTGGGACTCAAATCAATGGAGTGGACCAGAAGGAAGAAAGGAACAACCAAACAGGAAAGAATGGAGAAATAAGAATTCAAAAAAATGAGGAGAGGCTTAGGGACCTCCAGGACACCTTTAAACATTCCAACATCTGAATTATAGGGATACCAGAAGGGGAAGAGGAAGAGCAACAAATTGAGAACTTACTTAAACAGATAATAAGGGAGAACTTCCCCAATCTGGCAAGGGAAATAGACTTCCAGGAAGTCCAGGAAGCTCAGAGAGTCCCAAAGAAGTAGGACCCAAGGAGGAACACACCAAGACACATCATAATTACATTAGCCAAGGTGAAAATGAAGAGAATCCTAGAAGCAGCAAGAGATAAGGAGACAGTAACATACAAAGGAGTTCCCATCAGACTGTCAGCTGATTTCTCAAAAGAGACCTTACAGGCAAGAAGGGGTTGGAAAGAAGTATTTGAAGTCTTGAAAGGCAAGGACCTACATCCCAGATTGCTCTATCCAGCAAAGCTTTCATTTAGAATGGAAGGGCAGATAAAGTGCTTCTCAGACAAGGCCAAGTTAAAGGAGTTCATCATCACCAAGACCTTATTATATGAAATGTTAAAGGGACTTACCTAAGAAAAAGATTAAAAATATGAACAGTAAAAAAAAGTCATCAAATGGAGGGTTAGCAACATGGAAGTGGGAGGAGGAGAGAGGGGGAAAAGATATAGAGAATAAGTAGCATAGACAGTAGGGAGAAAATAGACAGGGGGAGGGTAAGAATAGTATGGGACATGTAGACACTAAAGAACTTATGACACATGGACATGAACTAAAGGGGGGGATGTGGGTGGGAGGGGATGGGCAGGGTGGAGGGGAGTGAAGGGGGGAAATGGGACAACTGTAACAGCATAATCAATAAAATAAAGAATAAAAAATATTTTTTAACCAAAAAAAATTTTTTTTCAGATCAGAAGGGATTGAAAAGAAATATTCAAAGTGATGACAAGCAAGGGTCTGCAACCCAAACCGCCCTCCCTAGCAAGGCTATCATTTGGAATCAAAGGAGAAATAGAAAATTCCCAGAAAAGGAAAGGCTAAGCGAGTTTGTTACTGCCAAACCGGTATGTTACAGGGTCGTCTGTAGGAAGAAGGAAAAAGAAGCCCTGGCTGGTGTGGCTCAGTGGATTGAGTACTGGACTGTGAACCAAAGGGTCACTGGTTCGATTCCCAGTCAGGGCACAGGCCTGGGTTGAGGGCCAGGTCCCAGTAGGGGGCCTGTGAGAGGCAACCACACATTGATGTTTCTTTCCCTTTCTTTCTCCTTTCCCCCCTCTCTAAAAAATAAATAATATTTATTTATTTTTAAAAATGTTTAAAAAGAGGAACATAGTTATAAAGAATAAAATGCCAATAAATATGTACCTATCAATAATCACTTTAAATATAAGTGGATTAAATGTTCCAATCAAAAGACATAGGGTAGCTGAATGGATAAGAAAACCAGACCCATAAAGACACATTATTGTATGTATCTTACTTCATACAAGAGACCTATCTCAGAATGAAATATACACACAGACTGAAAGTAAAGGGAGGGAAAAAGATAATTCATGCAGTGGAAACAATAAAAAAGCTGGGATAGCAATATTTATATCACACAAAATGGACTTCAAAATAAGGCTATACAGTAAGAGACACAGAAGGACACTACATAATGATAAAAGGATTGATCCAACAAGAGGATATAACCCTTGTGAATATTTATGCGCCCATCATAGGAACGCCTAAATAAATAAAGCAAATATTGAAGGACTCAAAGAGATTGACCATCATGTAGTCACAGTAGGGGATTGTAACACTTCATTGACATCAGTGGATAGATCTTCAAGACAAAAGATCAACAAGAAAATGGCAGCTTTAAGTGACACACTAGACTAGATGGATTTGATTGATATTCTCAGAGCATTTTACCCCAAAACAGCAGAATATACATTCTTTTCAAGGGCACATGGAACATTTTCCAGGATAGACTACATGTGAGGGCACAAAACAAATCTCAATAAATTTAAGAAGATTTAAATCATGTGAAGCATCCTTTCTGACCATAATGACATGAAACTAGAAATTAATTGCAAAAAAAGACAAAGCCTGAAAAACACACAAAGACATGGAGGCTAAATAACATGTTTCTAAGCAATGAATGGGTTAACAATGAGATCAAAGAAGATATCAAAAGTTACCTTGAGACAAATGAAAATGAACACAAAACAACCCAAAATCTATGGGACACAACAAAAACATTCCAAAGAGGGAAGTTCAGAGCAATACAGATCTACCTCAAGAAACAAGAAAAATCTCAAACAATTAAACTTACACCTAAAGGAATTAAAAAGAGAACAACAAAGCACACACTGAGTGGAAAGAAGGAAATAATTATGGTTAGAATGGAAATAAATGACATAGAGACTAAACAAATATACAAAAGGTCAATGAGACCAGAAGCTGGTTTGTTGAAAAGATAAATAAAATTGACAGATCTTTAACCAGACTCATTAAGAAAAAAGAGAGAGGACCAAAGTAAATAAAAACAGAAATGAAAGAAAAGTAACAACTGACAAGTACCAAAGAGTCCAAGAAATTATCACAGACAACTATTTTGCTGTGTATAATGTGCACTTTTTTTGCCCAAATTTTTGAGGGAAAAATAAGGATGCACATTATACATGGGTATAATAATGGGTAAATAATCCCATGTATAAGGTGCACAAAATGTGGGTATGCATTATACACAGCAAAATACACTATATGCCAACAAATTAAACAATCTGGAAAAAAATGAATAAATATCTAGAAACACAATCTTCCAAGGCTGAATCAGGAAGAAACAAAACATCTGAACAGATAAATTACAACTAATTAAATCAAAGCAGTAATAAAAAAATTCACAACCAACAAAAGTCCTGGACCAGATGACTTTACAGGTGAATTTTACTAGTCATTCAAAAAAGAACTAATGCCTGTCCTTCTCAACCTATTCCAAAAAAATTTCAAGGGGAGGGAAAACTAGTAAGCTCATCTTACAAGGCCATCATTATTCTAATTCTAAAACCAGATAGAGACACTTATGAAGAAAGAAGATTATAGGTCAATATCACTGATGAACATAGATGCAAAAATCCTTAACAAAATATTAGCAAACTGAATGCAGAAATACATTAAAAACATCATACACCATGACTAAGCAGAATTTCTTCCTGGGATGCAAGGTTGGCACAATACCAACAAATCAATTATCATGAAACACCACATAAAATAAAGGGTAAAAACCAAATGATTATAACAATAGGTGCAGAGAAAGCATTTGACAAAGTTCAGCATGCTTTTGTGATAAAAATTCTCAGTAAAGTGGAAATAGAGGGAAGATACCTCAATAAAGACTATATTTGACAAATTCTCACCTAATTTTCTACCCAACAGGGAAAAAATAAGAGTGTTTCCCTTAAGATCAGTAATAAAACAGGGATGTCCACTTTTCCACTTTTATTTAACATAGTTCTGGAAGTCCTAGCCACAGCAATCAGACGAGAAGAAATAAAAGGAATCCAAACTGGAAAGGAAGTAGTAAAATTGTCATTATTTATAAATGACATGATACTATATATAGAGAACCCTAAAGACTCCACAAAAAAACTATTAGAATGTATAAATCAGTAAAGTAGCAGGATACAAAATTAATATTCAGAAATCAGTTTTATTTTTATACAACAGAAATAAACTCAGAAAAGGAAACTAGGAAAACAATTCCATTTACAATAGCATTAAAAAAAATACCAGTAAGTTTATCCAAGGAGGTAGAAGACATGTATCCAAAAAATTACAAAGCACTGAAGAAAGAAATCAAAGAAGGTATAAATAAATGGAAGCATATACTGTACTGTGTCCATGTATAAAAGAAGTGACATTGTTAATATGTCCATACTACCCAAAGCAATTTATAGATTCAGTGCAATTACTATCAAAATACCAATGGTGTTTTTCACAGACTAGAAAAAATAATCCAAAAATGTATATAGAACCACAAAAATCTTTGAATAGGCTAAGGAATGTTGAGAAAGAACAAAGTTGTAAGTATCACACTACCTGGTGTGAAACTATACTGCAAGACAATAGTTATCAAAACAGCATGGTAATGGCACAAAAACAGACATGGAGATCAGTTGAGCAAAATAACCCAGAAATAAACCTATGCCTATATGGTTAATAAATATTTGACAGAGGAGGCAAGAACATACAGTGGGGTAAAGATGGTCTATTTAGTAAATGGTGCTTGGAAAACTGGATAGATACATGGGAAATAATGAAACTAGACCATCATCTTACACTGTATACCAGAATAAGCTCAAAATGCATTAAAAACTTAATGTTAGAGTCAAAACCATAAAGATCCTAGTAGAAAACATAGGCCATAAAATCTGACATTTCTCATAGCAATATTTTTTTCTGAAAAAATTTCCTCAGACAAGGGAAACAAAAGAAAAAATAAACAAATGGGATTACTTTAAACCAAAAAGTTTTTGCACAGCAAAGGAAATCGAAAAATGAAAAGACAATGTACTAAATGAGAGAACATATTCACCAATCGTACATCTGATAAGGGATTAACACTTAAAAATTTTAAAGAAGTCATATTGCTCAATGACAAGAAAAAGCAAACAATTCAATTAAAAATGGGCAAAAGACCTGAATAAACACTTCACCAAAGAGGACATACAGATGACATAGACATATGAAAAGATGCTCAACACCAATAATCATCAGAAAAGATGCAAATTTAAACCACAGTGAGATATTCCCTCATACCTGCTGGAATGGCTATCATGTGTAAGTCAACAAGCAACAACTGCTGGCAGGGATGTGGAGAAAAGGGAACCCTTGTGCACTGTTGGAGGAAATACAGGTTGGTGCAGCCACTGTGGAAAACAGTATGGAGTTACCTCAAAAAATTAAAAATGAAACTGCCTTGCTCTGGTTGGTGTGCCTTATTGAGTTGAGTGCCAGCTGGCGAACCAAAGGGTCGCCAGTTTGATTCCCAGTCAGGGCACATGCCTGGGGTGCAGGCCAGGTCCCCAGTAGGGAGTGCATGAGAGGTAACCACACATTGATGTTTCTCTCCCTCTCTTTCTCCCTTCCTTCCTCTCTCTCTCTCTCAAAATAAATAAAATCTTTTTAAAAACAGAACTGCCTTATGACCCAGTGATTTCATTTATTTAAAGAAACCTCAAACAGTAATTCAATATAATATATGTATCCCATGTTCATTGCAGCATTATTTAGAATAGCCCAGATCTGGAAGCAACTCAAGTACCCATCAATAGATGAGAGGGTAAAAAGTTGTGGTACATATATACAATGGGGTATTACTTGGCCATTAAAAGAAGGAACTCCTACCATTTGTGACAGCATGGTTGGACCTAGTAGGTTTATGTTCAGTGAAATATGTCAATCAGAAAGAAACAAATGCCATATGATTTCACTTAGATGTAGAATCCAAAGAATAAAATAAATGAGCAAACAAAATTGAACTAGACTGGTAACACAGAGAGCAGACTGGTCATCGCCAGAGGGGAGGGTTGTTGGGGGACTCCGTAAGAGAGGCGAAGGGATTAAGTACAAACTGGCAGTTACAAAACAGTCATGGGGATGTACAGTGAAGCATAAGGGATATAGTCAATAATATTCCAGTAATGATGCATAGTGCCAGTTGGGTACTGGAAATATCAAGGGGGGAGCTTTGTGAAGTGTATGATTTTCTGACCAGTAAGTTGTACACCTGAAACTAATTCAAAATAAAACTGAAAGAAAAAAAGGCATTTGTATAAAACAATATGCCTTAATTTTATTGTTGAGTGTATAGCATATAGAATGTTAATATACAACAATAATAGCACAAAGGAGGTAAGTGGGAACAAAGCTGCATTAGAGTAAGGATGGTACCTTGAATCCAAATGAAAAATGAACAAAAGAACAAATGAAGAGAGCCAGAATTGGTAAATAACAAACTAAAAATATGTACTTGTTCTTCTCTTTGCTTCTTAAAAAATCATACAAATATGTAAATAATTATTATAGCAATTTATTGTTGGATTTGTAACTTATATAGACATAAATGTTATTTATAATATATAGACATATAAATATATAAACATATGAGGTCTGTCATATGAGAAAGTATGCAGCCATGCACTATGAAAAATAGAGACATTTATTGAAGAAGATAAAAGATACAAGGAACATCATGCGCAGCACAATGACGCCTCAGTCCCCTTCAAAGTAGGCACCTTGGGACCTCACATTGTTCTCTCAATAACCATCAGCTGCCCTGTCATATTTTCCTGAATCTCATCAATGGTCTGAAATCTCTTCCCTTTCAAACGTGATTTTAGTTTTGGGAAAAACCAGAAGTCACAGGGCACCAAATCTGGGCCATAGAGGGGCTGAGTCACCTGGGTGATTTGATGTTTTGCAAAAAAACTCTGCACAAAATGTGATGCATGAGGGATGCATTATTGTGATGAAGCTGCCAATCACCGGTTGATCATAGCTGCGGCCTTTTGAATCATCTGAATAGTTTCTGCAGAGGAATGTTGAAGCTTAACACAAAATTTGATGCAGATTCGTTGCTCTATTCACTCAGTTATTTTTTAAAAGACTTTATTTTATTTTTAGAGAGAGGGGTAGGGAGAGAGAAAGAGAGAAAGAAAAACATCAATGTGTGGTTGCCTCTCATGTGGCCCCTACTGGGGACCTGGCCTGCACCCCAGGCATGTGCCCTGACTGGGAATCAACAGCCACACAGTACACATACTAACTCAAGGGCATCTACCACCCCTGCCCTGACTAGTACAGTGAAGTCACCATTGTTCACACATGTACATTCCAGTCCACTGTTCTTGGCTGCCAGGTTACATCGATGTCCCACAAACCATTCTCGTTGTATTAACAACGATTGAATTTTTTCCAGACAGACCTTGTATATGTAATATATAATAACAATAATAGCACAATAAAGAGGGAGTAAAGTTGTATAAAAGCAACCTTTCTATTTAGAATTAGGTTAGAATAAATCTGACTATATTCTGATATCTTAAGATGTATATGGTGGATACTAGAGCAACCACCAAGAAAACAACTAAAAAAGTAGTGAATATATAGATATAAAATTATTAATTAAAGTGTTGTGCTAGAAAATATTCACTCAGTTCAAAAGAAAGCAGTAAAGGAGGAAGAGCAGAAAAGATATAAAATATATAGAAAACAAAATAAAATAGTAGGCATAAATCCAACTGTATCAATATAATATTAAAGGTGAGTGTGATCAAAACACAGAGATGGCCATACTGGATGAAAAAAAAAAAACAAGATCCACTCTGCTGACTACAAGAGACACTTTATATTCAAAGATACAAATTGATTATGCATTCACTGGTTGAATCTTGTATGTGCCCTGACTGGGGATTGAACCTACACTCTTGGCATATCAGGTTGATGCTCTAACCAACTGAGCTACCTGGCTAGGGCCATTTTATAGTGATAAAAGGGCCAGTCCATTAGGAAGATTTAACAATTATAAACATGTAGGTACCTGAAACCAGAGTCCCTGCATACATTAAGCACAAACAGTTGAAGGGATAAATAGATGACTTAGCAATAATAGTCAAGAACTTTAACATTCCACTTAAAATAATGGATAGAACAAGTAGGTAGAAGATCAGCAATAAAACAGAAGCATTGAACAATAAACGCTATAAACCATATAGGGCTAACAGACATTTAAGAAACTCCCCACTCAAACAGCAGACTATATATTCTTTTCAAATTCACATGAAACATTCTCTGATATAAACCATATGCTGGGACATAAAACAAGCCTCAATAAATGTTAAAGAATTGAAATTATGGAAAGTATTTTCTCTTACCACAATAGAAGGCAATTAGAAACTAATGACAGAAAGAAAGTTTAGAATTTTACAAATACATGAAAAATAAGAACATATTCCTAAAAAACTGTGAACCAAAAGAGAAATCACAAGGGAAATTAGAGGTGGTTCCAGTCAAGATGGTGGCTTAGCTAAATGCAATACTTGAAACGTCCCACAACCACATCAAAATTACAACTAAACTACAAAACAACCATTATTCAGAACTGCCTGAAATCCAGCTAAACAGAAGTTCTGCAGCCAATAATATAAAGAAGAAGCCACATCCACACGAGTAGAGAGTTGGAGACATGGAACAGGCTGGTCCCACACCCCCATGTGGCAGATAAAAATTAGGTGGGATATCTCAAATGCAGAAGTCCTTCCCTTAGAAGCAAGGGGTACCTGCCCCACCCCAGTTTCTGCAGCCCAGGAAGAGAAGTCCTCATAACTTCTGGGCTATAAAACAGTGTGGATTGTGGCTGAATGAGACAGAGTCCTAGGCATTCCTCTTAAGGGCCAATGCATGGGACTACTTGGAATCACTCCTGAGCTCCAGCACTAAAGCACCAGGGACATATAGGGAAGAACTGAGTTTTCTGACATCCAGGTAAAAGCTAGAAGGACAACTTTCTCTAAGAGAGAAGTGCTGGCAGAGGCCATTGTTTCTTTTCTGGGCCCTTTCCTGACAGTTGACAGGAGAACACCATATCTGAGTCTCCGTCAACCTGTCCCACTCAACTTCTGCGCCCAAACCAAGCTCTTTCCATTGGTTTTTCCATACAAATGGCCTGTCTTGACTCATGTTTCAGACTTTAAAAAATCTCCCAAACAAGCAGCATCTGGCATTGGCATGCAGTGTACCTCTCACTAAGTGTCCCCAGGCCTAGCACTAGCAAGCAGCTGGCCTTGGTTAACAGCTTGGCCTCCCCTGGGCACTTCCAAGCCCAGCACAAGTAGCAGCCATCAGCAAATCACTTCGTAACTCATGCTGGGTGGCCCCTGGTATGGCACAGATGGTGGCTAACCTTGGTCTGTACCTTCTGAGAGGCCCCGTAACCAACACATTTGGTGGACAGCTTCAGACCATGTCAGAGAACCATGGAACCACCTCCACAAGGGACACACTCCAGGGGAGGACTCAGCAGGCACCAGAGCCCCATTGAAGTAAATTCTGCTCTGTGGGGTTGGCCCCTGCACAGCTGATCCTTCATGGTGTTTGCAGTCAGTCCTCGTAGTCAGTTGGCCTGGGGGTAGATTCCTCTCACTGACGTGCCAAAAGCAATAGAGGCTCAATTACCAAAGAAGAGTGCACACCGCCCACGTGAGGGGCAGCACCTGGACTGCCCAGCTTGTGTGATCAGGAAGCCTGTGTGACAAGACCCTACAATTTACCTACTACATAAGGTCACTCTACCTACCTTGAGAGATATAGCAGCTCTACCTAATTCATAGAAACAAACACAAGGAGGCTGCCAAAACGGGGAGACAAATAACATGTCCAAATGAAGGAACAGAACAAAATTCCAGAAAAAAAAAACTAAACCAAATGGAGACAATCAATCTACTAGACGCAGAGTTCAAAGCACTGGTTGTAAAGATGCTTAGTGAACTTAGGGGAAGAGTAGAGGAACTTAGTGACGACTGAAGTTCTCAACAAAGGGTAGGAAACATAAAAATGAAGGTAGAGGGAGTTCCAGCCAAGATGGAGGCATAAGCAGAAATGCTTCACTTCCTCACAAACCAAAAGAAGGATGACAACCAATTTAAAAACAAAAAACAACTAGAACTGCCAGAAAAACATGAGCATGGAAGTCCAACAACCAGGGAGTTAAAGAAACATTCATCCAGATTGTAGGAGGGGTGGAGACAGGCAGCTGAGGTGGAGAGGACCCACAGCAAGGCTAAGCAGCTGGAGGGCTAGGCCAGGTGAGGCAGCCAACTAGCAGACTGGGGAGGGGGGGATCCCACATTCACGTGCAGAGAAGCCAGGAGGAATAACAGGGGAGTGAGACAGACCATGAAACCCAGGGTTTCAGCACAGGAAACTAAAGACTCAAAACCCAGGCTCTAAAAAAAATCTGTGGGGGTTGTGGCGGTGGGAGAAACTTCCAGCCTCAGGAGAGTTCCTTGGAGAGACCCACAGGGCCCTAGAACATACATGAATTCACCCACCTGTGAATCAGCACCTCAAAGGGCACACTCCACTTGTGGGGAGTGAGGGAAGTGGAAGGAAGTGATGGAAAGTGGGATGAGAGCAGAGCAAGTGGCATTGTTCCCTCTTTGACCCCTCCCCCACAGACAGTGCCACAATGCAGCAAAGAGGATTGCCCTGCCCTGGCGAACTCCTAAGGCTCTGCTCCTTACCATGTAACAGGTGTGCCAAGACAAAGAAATATAGCTAAAATGAAAGAAAAGATTAAAACTCCAGAAAAACAACTAACTGACGAGGAGAGAGTCAATGTATCAGATGCAGAGTTCAAAACACTGGTAATCAGGATGCTCACAAAAGTGATTGAGCTCGGTCACATAATGAAGAAATGAAAGCTATACAAAGTGAAATAAAGGAAAATGCACAGGGAACCAGCAGTGAAGGGAAGGAAATTGGGACTCAAATAAATGATTTGGAGCAGAAGGAAGAAATAAATACCCAACTGGAATAGAATGAAGAAACAAGAATTCAAAAAAATGAGGAGAGGCTTAGGAAACTCTGGAACAACTTTAAATGCTCCAACATCTGAATCATGGGAGTGCCAGAAGTAGAAGATGAAAAGCAAGAAATGTAAAACTTATTTGAAAAAAATAGTGAAGGAGAATTTTTCCAATCTGGCAAAGGAAATAGGATTCCAGGAAGTCCAGGAAGCTCAGAGTCCCAAAGATACTGAACCCAAGGAGTAACACACTAAGACACATCACAATTAAGTTACCCAAGATTAAAGATGAGAGCATCTTAAAAGCAACAAGAGAAAAGGAGATAGTTACCTACAAAGGAGTGCCCATAAGACTAGCATCTGATTTCTCAAAGGAAACCTTGCAGGCAAGAAGGAGCTGGAAAGAAGTATTCAAAGTCATGAAAGGCAAAGACCTACATCCAAGATTAATCTATCCAGCAAAACTGTCATTTCGAATGGAAGGGCAGATAAAGTGCTTCCCAGATAAGTTCAAGTTAAAGGAATTCAACATCCCCAGGCCCTTATTATATGAAATGTTAAAGGGACTTATCTAAGAAAAAGAAGATGATCAAAAATATGAACAGTAAAATGACAACAAACTCACAACTACCAACAACTGAACCTAAAAAACAAAAACTAAGCAAACAACTATAACAGCAACAGAATCAAAGTAGTGGCAATCACATGGAGGATTATCAGTGGGGAGGGAGAGGAGGAGAATAGGGGGAAAGGTACAGGGAATAAGAAACATAGCTGATAGGCACAAAATAGACAGGGGGGAGGTTAAGAATAGTATAGAAAACAGAGAAGCCAAAGAACTTGTATGCACAACCCATGGACATGAACTATGGTGGGGGATGCTTGATGGGCAGACAGTGCAGGGAGGAGGGGGATAAAGGGGAGAAAAAATGGAACAACTGTAATAGCATAATCAATAAAATATACTTAAAAATGCAGGTAGAAAACATAAAAATTATCAGTCAGGAGTGAAAAATACACGAACTAAAATGAATGCATTACAGAGCTCCAAGAGTGAGGTAGATGAAGTGGAGGATAAGGTGAAGTTTGGAAGATAAGGAAGCTTAACACATCCAAGTAGGAAAGCAAAAAGAAAAAAGAATCCAAAAAGAAAGAATATAGTATAAAAAGCCTCCGTGACAACTTCAAGCGTACCACATTTGCATCATGTGGTGCTGAAAGAAGAAAGAGATCAAGGAATTAAAAACCTATGTGAAAAAAAATAATGACAGAAAATTTCCCTAACCTGGTGAAGGAAATAGACGCACATGTCCAGGAAGTGCAGAGAGTCTCAAGCAAGATGAATTCAAAGAGGTAGAACTAAAACCCCTCCTAATTCAAATGCCAAAGGTTAAAGATAAAGAAAGAACCTTAAAAGCAGCAAGATAAAAAGAAGTTAGTTACCTATAAGGGAGCTCCCATAAGATCGTCAGCTGATTTTTCAACAGAAACTTTGCAGGCCAAAGGGAGTAATAAGAAATATTCAAAGAGATGAAGAGCGAGGACCTACAACCAAGATTACTCTGCTCAGCAATGCTGTCATTTAGAATGGAAGGACAGAGAGATGCCCAGGCAAGAAAGACTACTGGAACTGGTTTACGATGAATAGAGGATACGAACTTGAATTAGTAATTTTTAAACTTCCCACAAGAAGAACCCAGACCCAGATTTCACTGGTGTATTTGACGAAACATTTTAAAAAAATTAATCCAAATTTTTCATACAGCCTTCCAAAAAACTGAAGAGGGAAAATATCCCAACTCATTCTATGAGGTCAGTATTACCCAAAACCCACACCAGACAGACATTGCAAGAAAATAAAAATTATTAACCAATGTATCTTTTGAGTATAGATGCAAACAATTGTCATCAATATATTGGAAACAGAGTCTTGCAACAAAAAAGGATTTTGAATTTCCACCAGGAACGCAAAATTGGCTCACATACTGCCCCCCCCCCGCAAAAAAAAAAGCAATCACTGTAATGTACCATCTAATGGGGAAAGAATAGTCTTCTCAACAAATGGTTCTGGTTCAACCTGTGAAGAATGAAGTTGAATCCTTACCTCACACCATAGACAACCATTAACTCAAAATGAATCAAAAGGAATACCTAAGAGTAAAAACTATCAGTAACAGCCCTGTCTCAGTGGATTGAGTGCTGGCCTGTGAACCAAAGGGTCACTGGTTCAATTCCCAGTCAGGGCACATGCCTAGGGTGTGGGCCAGATCCCCAGTACATGGCACTCAAGAGGCAACCACACACTGATGTTCCTCTCCCTCTGTTTCTCCCTCCCTTTCCCTCTCTCTAAAAATAAATAAATGAAATTTGAAAAAAAAAACTATCAATAACAAATTTTTAGAAGAAAATATAGAGTAAACCTCATGACACTGGAATTTGGTAAAGGATTATTAAATATGATACCGAAAGCATGAGCAACAAAAGAAAAAGTAAATGCATTAGACTTCATCAAAATAGAAAATCTTTTTGCTTCAAAGAACACTATATTAATTTCCCAGGACTGCCATAACAAATACCACAAACTGGGTGACTTAAAACAACAAAAATTTATTGTCTCACATTCTGGAGGCTAGAAGTCCAAAATCAAAATGTTGACAGAATCATGCTCCTTCTGAATGGTACAGAAGAGTCCTTCCTTGCCACTTCTAGATTGTGGTGGTAGCTGCCAATTCTTGGAGTTCTTAGGCTTGCAGTGATATAAAATTCCAATCTCTGCCTCTGTCATCATGTGTTGCCCTCCATGTGTCTTCACATCAGCTTTTTATAAAAACGTGAGTCATACTGCACTAAGGCCCACTTTACTCCACTTTGATCTGAGCTTAACTAATTACAGCCGCAAAAATCCTATTTCCAAATAAGGTCACATTCTGAGGCACTTGGAGGTTAGGACTTCAATTTATCTTTTTCTTAAAAAAATGATTGATCTATTTTTTTATTTAAAAAGTTTTTAATTACACTTGATATTCAATATTAAATTAGCTTCATATATATTGCACAGTGTTAGAGAATTACAGGGTGGGGCAAAAGTAGGTTTACAGTTGTCTGTATGAAAAATAATAAAATAAATAATAATTGAAGAATAAACTGTATTTTGTGTACTCACAACTGTAAGCCTACTTTTACCCCACCCTGTGTATAACTTGCAAAGTGATCCCCCTAATAAGTCTTGCACCAACCTAACACCATACATAGTATTACAATATTATCGACTATATTCCCTATGCTCTATTTTATATCCCCATGACTGTTTTGTAACTGCCAATACATACTTCCTAGTGCTTTCCCTTTTTTTAACGCAGCCCCCCAGCCCCATTCTCACCTGGTAGCCACCAGTTTGTTCTCTATGAGTCTGTTTCTGTTCTGCTTGGCTTTTTTGGTTCTTTAGATTCCACATAAAGGGGAAGTCATATGGTATTATTTCATTGTCTTTTGCTGTCTGATCCACTTCATTTAGCATAGCACCCTCCAGGTCCACCCATGCTGTCACGAATGGTAATTCTTTTTATGGCTGAGTAATGTTCCATTGTATATATGTGTCACATCGTCTTTTTCCATTCATCTTTTGACTGATGCATTTAATCCATTTACATTTAAAGTCATTATTGATAGATATATAGGTATTTTTTAAATTGTTTCATTGTTTTTATAATTCTTTTTTATATATTTATTGATTATGCTATTACAGTTGTCCCATTTGCCCCTTCACTCCCCTCCACCCTGCCCACCCTCTCCCACCCACATTCCCCCACTTTAGTTCATGTCCATGTGTCATAAGTTCCTTAGCTTCTACATTTCCCATACTATTCTTGCCCTCCCCCTGTCTATTTTCTACCTACTGTCTATGCTACTTATTCTCTGTACCTTTTCCCCCTCTCTCTTCCTCCCACTTCCCTGTTGTTAACCCTCCATGTGATCTCCATTTCTGTGGTTCTGTTCCTGTTTTAGTTGTTTGCTTAGTTTCTTTTGGTTTTGTTTTAGGTGTGGTTGTTAATAATTGTGAGTTTGCTGTCACTTTACTATACATGTTTTTTATCTTCTTTTCCTAGATAAGTCCCTTTAACATTTCATAAAATAAGGGCTTGGTGATGATGAACTCCTTTAACTTGGCCTTATCTGAGAAGCACTTTATCTGCCCTTCCATTCTAAATGAAAGCTTTGCTGGATAGAGCAATCTTGGATGTAGGTCCTTGCCTTTCAAGACTTCAAATACTTCTTTCCAGCCCCTTCTTGCCTGTAAGGTCTCTTTTAAGAAATCAGCTGACAGTCTGATGGGAACTCCTTTGTAGGTGACTGTCCCCTTATCTCTTGCTGCTTCTAGGATTCTCTCCTTCATTTTTACCTTGGCTAATGTAATTATGTGTCTTGGTGTGTTCCTCCTTGGGTCCAACTTCTTTGGGACTCTGTGAGCTTCCTGGACTTTCTGGAAGTCTATTTCCCTTGCCAGATTAGGGAAGTTCTCCTTTATTATTTGTTCAAATAAGTTTTCAATCTGTTGCTCTTCCTCTTCTCCTTCTGGAACCCCTATAATTCTGATGTTGGAACGTTTAAAGATGTCCTGGAAGTTCCTAAGCTTCTCCTCATTTTTTTGAATTCTTATTTCTCCATTCTTTCCTGTTTGGTTGTTTCTTTCTTCCTTCTGGTCCACTATTGTTTGGAGTCCCAGTTTCCTTCCCATCACTATTGGTTCCCTGTGCATTTACCTTCATTTCTCTTATCGTAGCCTGCATTTTTTCATCTAATTTGCAACCAAAATCAACCAATTCTGTGAGCATCCTGATCACCAGTGTTTTGAACTGTGCATCTGATAGGTTAGCTATCTCTCGGTCGCTTAAAAGGATGGGTTCTGGGGCTTTGATATGTTCTTCTGTTTGAGCCATCTCTCTCTCTCTCTCTCTCTCTCTCTCTGTTTTTTCTTTTGATTTTTATCTGGTTGCACCTGTTACAGTGAGGGGAGGAGCCTTAGGTGTTCACCAGGGCGGGGCACCCCAATTGCTGGGTTGTGACGTTGTATGTGGGGGCGGGGGCGAGAGGGAACGACGGTGGTTGCTCTGTTCTCCCTTGGACCTCAGTCCCCTCTACTGCTTTCCCCTAGCAAACTGGGCCCCTCTGGTGACAATTCCCGGGTGGGTGTGCTTGTTCACACCATGGGACCCTCCAGGGACCTCCCCTGTGAGGCTGGGTGTCTCTCCGTGCACCTCAACTCACACAGGTTTCCGAGGTCAGTGTCCCGAGGCTCTACTTCCCAGCGCTGGGATCCTGGGTTGCGAGCACTGCCTTGTTTTACGATAGCCGCCTCACTGGGTCTGCCGGTTGCCGGTTACCACCCCTGGGCCGGGGTCTTCCAGCTGCCGCCTGCGCACTCAGGGTCCACCCGCTGCAGTCGTGTGTGCCCCGGAAGCCTTATGGGCCCATTCCCACTGTTCTCTGCTTTCCGAGCTGCCACCCACGCCCGGCTGCTCGTCTCCACCCCTCCTACCGGTCTGGATGCACGCGTCTAATTCAACTTCTTGGTTGTCCGACTTCCATTCAGATCAATTTTCTGTCATTTCTGGTTGTTATTCTGTTTCTAAATTGTTGTTGTCTCTATCTTGGTTGTGGGTGGAGGTATGGTGCGTCCACCTATGCCTCCATCTCGGCCGGAAGTCTGTTTTTATAGTTCTCTGTTTCTTTGTTATTCTCTTGCTCTCTTCTCTTGGCTTTCTACAGCATTGCATTTGGATTCCCTCTGTTTATTTTTCTTATCTCTTCTGTAGATTTTTGATTTGTGGTTACCATGTGCATAATATATACAAAACTATCTTTATAGCAGTCTATTTTAAGTTAATGACTGCCTCAGTTTGAACATATTCTAAAATTACTATCATTTTTAGTCACCCACTCCATGTTCCTATTTTGTCTGTTTTTTTTTTACTTCTTGTTTGTGTGCATCTTTTAATATACTGTTTTAATTACACATGATCTTCCTACTTTTGCCTTTTTAACCTCTGTACTCATTTTAGTATTGGTTGATCCTCTGTTTATATTATGTGTTTGCCATTGTCAGTGAGAATATTTTTTTTCTGTGTGACATTTTCTTTTTTTAAGTATATTTTATTGATTATGCTATACAGTTTTCCCAATTTTTCTCTCTTTATCCCCCCTCTGCCCTGCACCCCCAACCCTCTAGCATTCCCTCCATTAGTTCATGTCTATGGGTTGTACATATAAGTTCCTTGAGTTCTCTGTTTCCTATACCATTTTTGGCCTCTCCCCATCTATTTGATGCCTACCAATTATGCTTCTTCTTCCCTGTCCTTTTCCCCTCTACTCCTGCCCCCTCCCCACTGAAAATTCTCCATGTGATATCCATTTCTCTGATTCTGTTCCTGTTTTAGTTGTTTGCTTAGTTTTTGTTTTCGTTGTTTTTCTTTCTTTTATTTTATTAGGTTCATTTGTTGATAGTTGTCATTTTAGTGTTCATATTTTTTATCATCTTCTTTATCTTAGATAAGTCCCTTTAACATTTCATATAATAAGGGCTGGGTGATGATGAATTCCTTTAACTTGACCTTATCTGGGAAGCACTTTATCTGCCCTTCCATTCTAAATGAAAGCTTTGCTGGATAGAGCAATCTTGGATGTAGGTCCTTGACTTTCATGACTTTGAATACTTCTTCCTAGCCCCCTCTTGCCTGCAAGATTTCTTTTGAGAAATTAGCTGATAGCCTTATGGGAACTCCTTTGTAGGTAACTCTTTCCTCTTTCTGCTTTTAAGATTTTCTGTTTGTCTTTGATCTTGGGTAATTTAATGATGATGTGCCTTGGTGTGTTCTTTTTCGGGTCCAACTTCTTCGGGACTCCCTGGGCTTTCTGGACTTCCTAGAAGTCTATTTCCTTTGCCAAATTGGGGAAGTTTTCCTTCATTATTTATTCAAATAAGTTTTCAATTTCTTGCTGTTGTTCTTCTCCTTCTGGCACCCCTATAACTCAGATATTGGAACGTTTCAAGTTGTCAAAGAGATTCAAAAGCCTCTCCTCATTTTTTTAAATTCTTCTTTTTTCATTTTGTTCTGTTTGGATGTTTATTTCTTCCTTCTGTTCCAAGTTGTGGATTTGAGTTGGTTTCCTTCCTGTCACTGTTGGTCCCCTGAATATTTTGCTTTATTTCATCTTGGGTATCTTTCATTTGTTCTTTCATTTTTCGACCAAGCTCAATCAGTTCTGTGAGCATTTTGATTACCAGGGTGTAGTGTAAGTGGAGGCAGTCTGGCTTCCTCCCCCAGGTGTCTGAGTAGCTAAGGGAAGCAGTGTTCCCATAGCCTTGGAGGGCCCTGATAACCAGTGTTCTCAAAGCCGTGATTCTGGGTCTGACAAACTGTTCTCGTAACATGAGATAGGCTCGCATGCACAGAATTGTGTTATGTTACATAATTTCTGGCGTCTTGCTGGCTTTGTTCCCTTCTAGTATTTAAACAGGTAGGGACTCCCTGCTGGGGGCGATCTTGATGAGGGACACACAAGGGGACAGTGTGGCTCTCCCACCCATGAATAAAGGCTTGCCAGACATCCCAATGGCTCTGTGGATATTTTTCTGTCTACACGAATACCATGAACCTGCCTGGCCTTGAAAGGTGGCAACACACAGGGCTTTAAACTCTCAATCAGATAGGTTGACTATCTCCTCATCATTTAACTCTCTTCCTGAATTTTGCTCTGTTCTTCTATTTGGGCCATATTTCTTTGTCTGGGTGCACCTGATAAGTTGTAAGGGGGCAGGGCGTTAGGTATTCACCAAGGCAGGGCAACCCTTCTTGCTGCGCTGATGCGCTGCCTGTGGGGGAGGGGCCAGAGAGGCAACAATGCAGCTTGCCTGCTCCCTCTCAATTGCACTTTCCAACAGACTCTCTGTGAGAGTGGGAGTTTCTCCCACCATGGCAACTGCTGTATTCCACAGTCAACTCTGAGTCTCAGTTTCTCCTTAAGTCAGCCTTGCCCACGGAGCCTGCCCCTTCGCTGCAGCCAGCCCCACCTGTGCAGTCCACCACCTCATGGCAGTTTCTCTCCGTCCGCTGCCTTACGGGTCTGTTGACTATTTCTTTAGTTCCGTGGTTGTCAGAGTTCCATGCAGTTGATTTTCGGGCACTTTTGACTGTTTATTGATTTTACATTGGTTGTTATCCTCCTTTTGGTTGTGCAAGGAAGCAAAGGGTTTCTACCTATGCCTCCATCTTGGCGGGAACTGATATTTTCTTATTCATAGTTTTAGTTTTCTTCTTTTTCTTAAAGAAGGCCCTGTAACATTTTTTTTCTAAAAACTTGTTATTGAATTTATTTGGGTAAGATTGGTTAATAAAATTATATCGGTTTCGGGTGTACAATTCTATAATACATCATCTGTGTATTATATTGTGTGCTTGCCTCCCTAAGTCAAGTCTCCTTCTGTCACCATTTATCCCCCCTTCACCCTCTTCTACCTCCCCCTATACCCCTTTCCCTCTTGTAATCACCATACTGTTGTCTATGTCTATAAGGTTTTTTTTCTTTGCTTAATCCTTTCACCTTTTTAAATCAACCTCCCAATGCCACTCTCTTCTGACAGTTGTCAGTCCCTTCCCTGTCTCTAAAGTGTTTTTATTTTATTTGTTAATTTCATTCATTAGAATCCACATGTAAGTGAAATCCTATGGTCCTTGTCTTTCTCTGACTGGATTATTTCATTTAGCTTAATACTTTCCAGGTCCATCCTTACAGTCGCAATGGGTAAGGTTCCCTTCTTTTTTATGAATGAGGAGCATTCCATTGTGTAAATGTACCATAGCTTTTTTATCTACCATCTAATGATAAACACTTGGGCTGCTTCCAGATCTTAGCTACTGTAAATAAGGCTGCAGTGAACATAGGGATGCCTATATTTTTTCAAATATGTTTTTTGAGTCTCTTCAGATATATTCCCAGAAGTGGAATCACTGGTCATAAGGCAGTGTCATTTTTAATTTTTCTGAGGAAATTCCATACCGCTTTCCACAGTGGCCACACCAGTCTGCATTTCCACCAACAGTGCACGAGGTTTCTTTTTCTCCACATTTTCACCAACACTTGTGGCTTGTTCATTTATTGATGATAGCCATTCTGACATGTGTGAGGTGATACTTGTGGTTTTAATTTGCATTTTTCTGTTGATTTGTGACTTTGAGCATCTTTTCATATGTCTATTGGCCATCTTTATGTCCTCTTTGGAGAAGTGTCTGTTCAGGTCCTTTGCCCATTTTTAATTGGATTGTTTGTTTTCTTGGTGTTGAGTTTTATAAGTTCTTTATAAATTTTGTACATTAACTGCTTATCACATGTGTCATTGGTGAATATGTTCTCCCACTCAGTGGGCCGAGTTTTCATTTTGTTCATGACCTCCTTTGCTGTGCATAAGCTTTTTAGTTTGATGTAGTCTCATTTGTTTATTTATTCTTTTGTTTACCTTGGCTGAAATTTACCAGAAAAAAATATTGCTATGAGAAATGTCTGAGATTTTACTGTATTTTTTTCTAGGATTTTTATGGTTTCAAGTCTAACACTTAAGTCTTTAATCCATTTGGAGTTTATTCTTGCATATGGTGTAGGAAGATGGTCTAGTTTCATTGTTTTGCATGTATCTGTCCAATTTTCCCAACACCATTTATTGAATAGACCATCCTACCCCATTATATATTCTGCCCCCTTTGTCAAATATTAATTGACTATAAGTGTGGGTTTATTTATGGACTCTCTCTTTTGTTCCATTGATCTATGTGTCTGTTTTTAATGCCTATAACATGGTGATTTGATTACTATGGCCTTGTAATACAGTTCAAGGTACTGAACTGTATTAGTTCACCAAGAAAACAAACAATCCAATTAAAAATGGGCAAAGAACCTGAACAGACCCTTCTCCAAAGAGGACATACAGATGGCCAATAGACATATGAAAAGATGCTCAAAGTCACAAATCAACAGAAAAATGCAAATTAAAACCACAAGGTACAGTTGGAGGTACTGTGATTCCTCCAACTTGTTCTTCTTTCTCAAGATTGCTGAGGCTATTTTGGGTCTTTTGTGGTTCCATATAAATTTTTGGAATATTTGTTCTAGCTTTGTGAACTACACCATTGGTATCTTGATAGGAATTGACCTGGATGTATAGATTGCTTTGGGTAGTGTGGACATTTTAATGATGTTAATTCTTCCTATCCATAAACATGGTATATGTTTTCACTTATTTGTATTTTCTTCAATGTCTTGTAATTTTCTGAGTACCAGTCTTTTACATTCTTGGTAAAATTTATTCTTAGGTATTTAATTATACTTTTTGATGCCATTGTAAATGGGATTGTTTTTTAAGTTTCTGTTTCTGATAATTCATTATTGCTGTATAAAAATGCAACTGATTTTGGATTCCCGTTATTTCTTCTTCTGGTCTGATTGCTATGACTAAGACTTCCAGTACTATGTTGAATAAGACTGGTGAAAGCAGATATGCTTGTCTTGTTCCCAATCTTAGGAGGAATGCTTGAGTTTTTGCCCATTGAATATGATTCTGGCTGTGGGGTTATCATATATAAACTTTTTACATTGAGGTATATTCCCTTTATTGCCACTTTGCTAAGAGTTTTTATTATAAATCAGTGCCAGATTTTATGATGTGGTTATTCTGTATCTATTGATATGATTATGTGATTTTTATCCTTTATTTTGTTTTTGTGGTTACATTAATTGATTTGCAGATATTGTACCAGCCTTGCAACCCTGGAATAAATCTCACTTGATCATGGTGTATGATCTCTTTAATGTATTGCTGGATCCAGTTTCTAATATTTTGTTGAAGATTTTAGCATCTGTGCTCATCAGGGATGTTGTCCTTTAATTTTCTATTTTGTAGTGTCTTTATCTGGTTTTGGAATTAGGATAATGCTGGCCTCATAAAGTGAGATTGGGAGTCTTCCCTGCTCTTGAATTTTTTGAAATAGTTTGAAAAGGATAGAAGTTAGTTATTCTTCGAATGTTTGGTAAAATTCACCTGTGAAGCCATCTGATCCAGAACTTTTGTTTGTCAAGAGTTTTTGATTACTGCTTCAATTTCATTAGCTGTAACCTGTCTATTCAAATTTTCTGATTCTTCCTGATTCAGTTTTTTGGAAGATTTTGTGTTTCTAGGAATTTATCCATTTCATCCAGATTATCCAATTTGTTGGCATATAGTTGTTTATAATATTTTCTTACAATATTTTGTATTTTTTTGGTGTCAGTTGTTACTTCTCTTTCATTTCTAATTTAATTTATTTGGATTCACTCTTTTTTTTTCTTGATGAGTCTTCTCAAAGGTTTCTCAATCTTATCTTTTTAAAGAAACAGTTCTTGGTTTAATGGATCTTTTATATTGTGTTTTAGATTTCATTTTATTACTTCTGCTCTGATCTTCATAATTTCCTTCCTTCTACTCACTTTGTGCTTTGTTGTTCTTTTTCAACTTCCTTTAAGTGTAAAGTTAGATTGTTTATTTGACATTTTTCTTGTTTCTTGAGATATGCTTGTAATATAATGAATTTCCCTCTTAGGACTGCTTTTACTCTGTCCATAGATTTTGGGTGGTTGTTTTCCATTTTCGTTTGTTTCAAGAAATCTTTTGTTTCTTCCTTAATCTCATTGTTAACCCAATCATTGTTTAGTAACATATTAGGTAGCCTCCATGTCTTTGTTTTCCAGGCTTTTAAAATTTATTTATTTATTTATTTTAAATATATTTTATTGATTATGCTATTGCAGTTGTCCCATTCTTTTCTCCCCTTTATTCCCCTCCAACCTGCACATCCCCTCCAACCATCATTCCCCGACCCTTAGTTCATGTCCATGGGTCATACATATAAGTTTTTTTGCTTCTCCATTTCCTATACTATTCTTAACCTCCCCCTGTTTATTTTGTACCTAACACTTACGCTTCTTATTCCCTGTACCTTTTCCCCTATTCTCTCCCTTCTTCCCCCTCCCCACTGATAACCCTCCATGTAATCTCAATTTCTGTGATTCTCTTCCTGTTCTAGTTGTTTGCTTAGTTTGTTTTTATTTTTGTTTATCTTTAGTTTCAGTTGTTGATAGTTGTGAGTTTTTTTGTCATTTTACTGTTCATAGTTTTGATCATCTTCTTTTTCTTAGGTAAGTGTCTTTAATATTTGATATAATGAAGGCATGGTGATGATGAACTCCTTTAACTTGACCTTCTCTGGAAAGCACTTTGTCTGCCCTTCCATTCTAAATGATAGCTTTGCTGGATAGAGCAATCTTGGATGTAGATCCTTGCCTTTCATGACTGAATACTTCTTCCTAGCCCCTTCTTGTCTGCGAGGTTTCTTTTGAGAAATCAGCTGATAGCTTTATGGGAACTTATTTGTAGGTAACTGTCTCTTTCCTCTTGCTGCCTTTAAGATTCTGTCTTTATCTTTAATCTTGGGTAATGTAATTATGAGCTTTGGTGTGTGCTTCCTTGGATCCAACTTCTTTAGGACTCTCTGAGTTTCCTGGACTTCCTGGAAGTCTATTTCCTATGCCAGATTTGTGAGTTTCTCCTTCATTATTTTTCAAATAAGTTTCCAATGTCTTGCTCTTCCTCTTCTCCTTCTGGCACCCCTATGATTTGGATATTGGAGCACTTAAAGTTGTCCCAGAGTTTCCTAAGCCTCTCCTCATCTTCCTGAATTCTTGTTTCTTCATTCTATTCCAGTTGGATGTTTGTTTCTTCCTTCTGTTGCAAATCGTTGATTTGAGTCCTGATTTCCTTCCCTTCTTGGCCAAAAGTCTGTTTTTCAGGGTTTTTTTTTTTTAATTTCTAGTTTCATAGCATTGTGGTCAGAAAAGATGCTTTATATGATTTCAGTCTTCTTAATTTCATTGAGACTTGTTTTGTGTCCTAACATGAGGCCTTGCTAGAAAATGTTCCATGCGTACTTGAAAAGAATGTATATTCTGCTGTTTTGGAGTGAAAAGCTCTGAAAATGTCAATTAAACTATCTGACCTACTGTATCATTTTAAGTTACCATTTTCTTGCTGATTTTCTGTCTGGAAGATCTATCTATTGATGTCAGTGGGGTGTGAAAATCCTCCAACTATGACTGTATTGTTGTCAATCTCTCCCTTTATGTCCATCAAGATTTGCTTTACATATTTAGGTTTTTCTATGTTGAGTACATAAATGTTTACAAGGGTTATATCCTCTTTCTGGGTTGCTTTCTTTATCATTATGTAGTATTCTTCTTTATCTCTTATGGTAGCCTTTGTTTTAAAGTCTATTTTGTCAGATATAAGTATTGTTACCTCAGCTTCTTTTCATTTTCATTTGCATGAAATATTCTTTCCAGTCCTTTACTTTTAGTTTGTTATTCTTTCATTCTGATGTGGGTCTCTTGTAGACAACGTAAGTGTGGGTCTTGCTTTCTTATCCATTTATCTATCTTACGTCTTTTGAGCATTTAATCCATTTATATTAAAGTGATTATTGAGACCTGGCTGATGTGGCTCAATTGGTTGAAGGTTTGAATCCTGGTCGGGGCACACAACTAGGTTGTGGGTTTGATCCCTGATCAGGGAGCATGTGGGAGGCAACCAATCAGTGTTCCTGTCTCTCACATCAGTGTTTCTCTCTAAAATCAATAAACATATTTTAAAAATTCAAAAAGAACCATATATTCTAAGTACCTACATAATAGGTGTTTAATAATTTTTTAAATAACAAAGTGATTTTTGATAGATACATATTTATTGCCATTTTATTTTTTTATCTGTGTTTATCTGTTTTGTTGTTGTTGTTGTCCTCCTTCTCCTCCTCCTCCTCCTTCTTCTAGAAGGCCCTTTAACATTTCTTTGTAAGATTGGCTTGGTGGTAACAAACTCTATTAGCTTTATTTGATCTGGGAAGCTCCCTATTTCCCCTTCAATTTTAAATGATAGCCTTGCTGTATAAAGTAGTCTTGGTTGTAAGTCTCTGCTTTTCATCACTTTGAATATCTTATGCCAATTCATTCTGGCCTGAAATGTTTCTGCAGAGAAATCATCTGACAGTCTTATTCAAGCTCCCTAATAGGAAACCAGCTGGCTTTGTCTTGCTGCTTTTAAGATTCTCATTGTCTTTTACCTTTGTCATTTTAATTAGTGTTTGCCTCTTTGGGTTTATCTTGTTTGGGACTCTCTCTGCTTTCTGGACTTGTGTGTCTTTCTTTCTTTTTTTTTTACCAGGTTAGGGAAGTATTTGGTCATTATTTCTTCAAATAAATTCTCAATCCCTTGTACTCTCTCTTCTTCTGGTAACTCTATGATGTAGATGTTGTTGTGCTTCATGTCATCCCAAAGGTACCTTAAACTATCCTTATTTTAAACATTATTTTTAATTTTTGTTACTCTGATTAGGTGTTTTCTGCTACGTTGTCCTCAGATGACTGACTCAGTCCTCTGCTTTATTCAACCTACTATTTCTTCCAGTATATTCTTCATTTCAGATATTGTATTCTTCACTTCTGACTGCTTCTTTTTTATGGTTTCAATGTTCTATTTTATGCTATTGTAGTTTTCACTAAGTTACAGAAGACTTATAATCATATTTTTAACTCTGTATCTGATCATTTGCTTGCCCAATTTTATTCAGCTCTTTTTCTGGAGCTTTCTTTTGTTTTTTCATTTGGGGCATGCTTTTTGTCTTTGCATTTTGGCTGCCTCTTTGTGTTTATTTCTATGTATTAGATAGATCTGCAATAACTCCCAGTCTTGGTATGGTGGTCTTATGTAGTAGGTGTTCTGTGGGACCCAGTGGTGCTGTCTCCTTGTTCACTTAAGATGGGTGCTCTAGGAATGTTCCTTGTGTGGATTATGTGGTCCCTCCTGTTGTAATTGAGTTTTGATAGTTATTGGCCTGTTTGTGCAATGAGGTCAACCCTGAGGCTTGCTGACTGTGAGAATAAACCTTGACCACAGTGTACAAGCTGCTATGCAGGTAAGAACCACACAAAACAGAATTCACCTCAGCCAGGGTCTGGTGCTTGCCCAGATCTTCCTTTGGATATGCCACTTGTGAAGCTAATTAGATCCTATTATGATGTTGACTAAATCTGGCTTCTGTGTGAGTTTGTTCTGGAGCCTCTTCAGAGGGACTCTGGTACAGACCAATGTCATACACTGCATGTGACTGTCCCTGGGCAACCTTTTTGGAGCTACAAAGCAATCCACAGTTTGTGGCTGCCTCTGCTGGGCCTGGGTGTATATGGGTGGGATCAAGCTGCACATCAAGGCCGTCTTCCACCAGCACAGAACCCAGGGACAGGTCAGCAAAAGTCCCAAGGAACTCTGAGATCTGCCTCTACCTCCTTCCATTTGCTGGCTGTCTGTTAGGCTCAGATACTAGAAGAGCCTCTGGCATTACTTGAATGCATGAAGTAGGTTCTCAGTGAGTCACTCATGGGTGAGCAGTGTTCACTAGATCAAAACAGTTTCAAGCTCAGTGCCAGCGCTGGGTCTGAGGCCACTCAGCAAATTTCCCAGGGTATACCAAGTCTAGCTGCCACCCACTAGGTGCTTGCGAACATTTGAGGTGGTGTCAGGTCTCAGAGTCTCAGAGAGTTGTCAGGGTGAGGCCAGCAGAGTTTATCAGCCCCAAAGACAAAGATTTGGTAGTGTGAAGGGAGGGCTTTGCACAGGTTGGACATGTGAGGGAAAAATTTCACCCATCATGGAGCCACAGAACTCAGTCTGTCCCAAATTCTGCCCTGAGCCCAACCTCAGCAAGGTGGGAGGATGGGACCACCAGAAGTTGGGAGGGTGAGACTAGTGGATCTCTTGTGAGGGGGAGGTGCTGGTCATGTCTGGGGGAAGGTGAAGGAAGTAACCCCTGCCCCAGAGCCACACAACTCAGTCTGTCTTGTATTCTGCCCAGATTTTGACAGGGCAGAGCCATGAGGAGTCAGAAGGTTGTGGCTGCTGGGAACCCAGAAAGCAGGATTAGTGGATCTCCTGTGAGGGAGAGGCACCAGTCAGGTTCACAGGAGAGTGGGGGTAATACCCCCCTGCCCCAAAGCCATACAACCGAGTCAGTGACATCCCCTGAGTGTGCCCAGATTGCTATACCTTGGCCCAAGCAGCTGATTCCTCAGCAGGGCACAAGCTCTACAGGGTGCGCTGACAAGGAGTCCAGAGGGCAGGGCTATTGCATTTGCCCAGGCTGATGCCGTATGGAGGGGAGTGCTCCACTCAAGAAAGATGGCATCTGTGGTGCAGGCAAAACCTCAGCTCAGGGATTCTGGGGCTGACTCTCCCTTCAGCTGTTTCCCCAGAGCCACAAACCCCAGTCTCTTCTCAGGGACTCTAATCTTCTTGCTCTCCCTCTGCTGGAGCCCAGGCTGAGTGGCTGTGAATGAGATATTGTTTATTGGCCCTTTAAGAGGGCATCTATGTCTGTAATAGACCCCATCCTCCCTGGCAGACAGAATCCCTGCTAATTTTCATAGCCCAGTATTATATGGACACCACTTCCCAACTTTGGTGCTCTGGGCTGAGGAGCTTGGCTTGGGGTGATTTTCAGATAGAACCTTGGCAGCTGAGATATACCTCCAGCATCCCCATGAGAGTGGGATCAGCCCTTTTCACAGCTCCGCCCTTCCTACCAGTCTCGATGTGGATTTTTCTGTAAATCCTTGGTTATAAGACTTCTGTTTATCTAGTCTTCAGTTGGTTACTTGGGATGAGTGTTCTATTTTTGTTGTAATTCCAGTTTAGTGCTGGGAGGAGGTGAGTGTAACATCCACCTGCTCCACCACCATCTTGGATCCCTCCTTTAACATTTCTTATAATACTGGTTTGGTGCCAATGAACTCCTTTAATTCTTCTTGTCTGGGAATATCTTTATTTCACCTTCAATTTTAAATAATAGCCTTGCTAGATAGAGTGATCTTGGTTGTAGGTCCTTGCTTTTCATCACTTTAAGTATTTCATGCCACTCCTTTCTGTCCTGAAACGTTTCTATTGAGAAATCAGTTGACAGGAATGGGAGCTCCCTTGCAGGTAACTAACTGCTTTTCTCTTGCTGCTTTTAAGATTCTCTCCTTGTCTTTAACCTTTGCCACTTTAATTAGTGTCTTGGTGTGGGCCTGTTTAGGTTCACTTTGTTTGGGAATCTTTGCACTTCTTGGACTTGTGTATTTATTTCCTTTGCAAGTTAGAGAAGTTTTAGTTATCATCTCTTTAGATAGATTTTCGATTTCTTGCTCTCTCTCTTCTGGTACTTCTATGATGCAAATGCTGTTACATTTGATGTTTTCCCAGTGGTCCCTTAAACTACCCCCATTTAATTTTTTTTTCCTTTTTGGTGTTCTGATTGGGAGTTTTCCTCTACCTTATCTTCCAACTTGCTGATTTGGTCTTTTGTTTCATCTAATCTACTACTGATTCCATTTAATGTATTCTTCATTTCAGTTATTTTATTCTTTATCTCTGGTTCTTTTTTATGGTTTCCCTCTCCTTTTTTATGTTTCCTATCTCTTTGTTAAAGTTCTCACTGAGATCATCTATTTTTCCTGTAAGTTTGGCGAGCATTCTTACAACCAGTGTTTGAACTCTTCATCTGGTAGATTGTTTGCCTCCATTTTGTTTAGTTCTTTTTCTGGAGTTTTTTCCTGTTTTGTTTTCACTTGGGACATGTTTCTTTGCCTCCTCATTTTGTCTACCTCCTGATGTTTCATTCTATATACTAGGTAGATCTGTTATGCCTCCCAGTCTTGGCAGAGTAGCCTTATGTAGTAGGTGTCATGTGGGTCCTTGTGTTGCATTCTCCCTGTTAACCTGAGCTGGGTGTTCCAGGGGTGTTCCTGTGTTGGTTGTGTATGCTTTCCTGTAATAGTTGAGCCTTGACTGCTGTTGGCACATCAGTAGATGGGATTGACCTTGAGGCTGACTGGCCGTGAGGATAAACTGTTGTGCAGGGGCTGACCATGGAGCAGGATTCACTTTAGCAGGGCTCTGGTGCCTGCTGAGTCCATGGTTTGGGTGTGTCATTTGTGGTGCTGTTGTATATTGCTCTGTTGTGGTTTGGTTACCAGGAGTATTGGTTCTTGGTCCTCTTGGGGTTTTGGTACAGGCCAAGATCAGCCACTGGCTGTGTCCAGGTTGGGGCCACATGATAGGACCTGCAAAGTGATCTGTGGTAGGTAGCCATTGCTGGGCTAGAAGCACCTGTGATTGGTTATGTTGTGAACCAAGGCCAGCTGACATGTGTGTCAGGCTTGGGACCACTTAGCAAGAGGTACAGGACATGTTGGGGCCAGCCACTGTTTGTTTGCAGTTTGTAGACCTTGGACAGATTTTAGAAAAGTCTGAAGTTTTGCCCAGACCACCTGCTTGTGTGGATTAACCTCTGAAATAATTTCTAACCAGGCATGTGAATTGGGTAGTGTGGAGTCTCAAAGAATATTAAGGAGCTGAAATATCTCCTTTTCAGTGACTTGAGATCAGAATGAAGGCCCAAATTATTATTATTATTATTTTTTTTTGGTGCAGAAGATCTGCCTTGGACAGAGGGAGCAGATCTCATGGCCTCTAGTCTAGAAGATCACTGGGGATGGCACAGGGAGACAGAGGGAGGGGCTATAGGGAAGGAACGCCTTCCTAATTATCTGAGTTGTCCAGCCATGGGATCTCTGATTGGAAGGAGTATAGGGTAATAGTTCCTCATTACCAAGGCACAGCAAACCCAGGATGAACCATAGTATGGGGATGTGTCCAGCCCTGCATTTGGGTGACTTGCTTGTTCTCTTGGCCATGTTTCTCTTTGTGGGTTTGGTACCAAGCTGGTTCCCCACAATCCTGGGGTTTTTCTGCTTGGACTAAGGGTCTCCTCTCCATTCTGAGCCCTTAAGACCCAGAACATCTTCCTTGAGAAGTACTGGGGCTCTGCAGCTGCCACATGTCACTCGGCATGTAAGAGGCATCTGGACCCATGTATGTATTTGATGAGGGAATTTTGGGAGATAGCCACTTTTGTTGGGGCTGCTTATGGGAGCAGACTGGATCTGAGAAAATGATTCTAGACAGATGGGAAACTTGCCCTTCCTCCAAGCCTAGGGGGCTGGGCTGCAGCTTTAGTGTGGAAAGAGGTGCTTGGGCTCAGAACCACTCCCAAGTTTCCCCCATACCCTCCCTGCTTATGCACTTTGGGGGCCTGCAGTGGCCATATCACCCTGGGCCCATTCCTTCCTGCTTTGGTAGTTTACATGCGTCTCTGGCACTGACTGGCCTTTATTTGAAAGCTGGGTTTGAGAGGCAGACCATGACTTGCCTCTCAAACTGTGCAGGGTATTTTTTAGGGACAGCTCTTGGGATTAATGGCCATAAAGAGAGGGGAGGAAGCAGGACTGGGTGGAGGGGGGCGCTGAGTTGCCATGTAGGCCCTGTGTCAGCCTTGCTTGCTTCCTTTGGTGTGCTGCAGTGGGAATGGTCTGACACAATTCTGCACTGGGTTGATATAGGGGGCCTGTATACCTCAACTGGATTAGTCTCTGGACATAGATTGCCTAGAGAAGGATATGACTGTAGATGTGGCAAGTTTCTGCAGCTGAGGCAATCTTCCCAGGGGCTGACAGTCCATGACCTTCTTCCCACTGGGCAACAAGTGCTTCCCTAAAGGGGGATGTGGGCATCTCATCTCTGTCTAGTGTTGCCACATCCTCTTCCAACCATGTTGTCTGACAAGGTCCATGACGTGGAAAGAGGGAATTCAAGGAATCCATCTTCCTGGAAGAGAACATGGCATACAAAGGGGGGCAGTAATTTTCCTGGGATTGCTCTTAATAACCCCTTGTTGATATTATTCATGGTCTTGCTTTGTGCCCTGATTCACATAAGAACAGGCCATGAGAAAAGAGAGGCTCGAAGCCAGTCAATGATTGATTTTGAGGGAAATTCTGAAGGGACAACTAGTTCTCCCCAGACTATTGAATCATGCCCAAATTGTATAAACAAGGTGTTTATAAACCTGAGTAAGAAATTATCCTTGATTGTTCCCATAAAAGAATTCATGAATCAGTCATAACAGGCTGAATTGTTGGTAGATTTTCCCATGCCTGTTCCTTACCCACAGATACAAAGGGTCTTCCAAGAAAACAAGAAAAAACTATATAGACCCCTACCCACAGCCCAGGGATACCCCTGGGTAGCATATTGGATTAATGATAAATTATGGTATCCCCAAAGAGGAGCTAATAGTCTCCAGAGGGTTCCAGATCCCCCATTGCCTTGTACAGGGGCATATAATGAACATGGCATTAGAATGGTCAATAAGGTTGGAGTCCAAGTGCCTTATAATAGTCTAAATTTCATGGAAAGGTTAGCTCGGAGCAGACCTCCCTGGTGTTTATTTACTAAGGAACAAAACAGGTCATTACTCCGCCAGCTTGTTAAAGGATTTTGTCCACATTTCCCCCTATCATGCAGCAGCTTCCAAAAAGAACTCTAAATTATCCAAATAGAAATAGAATAAGATATGAGAAAGTCAAGAATGGCCTATACCCTATAAAATTTAATAAAACTGTCTATCACCTTTTAAGTCAAAAGGTTTACTGTGGCTAGATTTCCTCTCTATCTCTCCTTACATGTTTGTTTTGGTGATCAAAAGGTGGTGGGTTGTTAGATACCTATATTTTAGGTTTATTAATTCACATAATTCCAATGAAGTTGTATAAAATAATTTTTTGACCAGAGAACAAAATCCCCTCTAATGAAATAGCCCCTAAATGTCTAAAAGTTGTTGAAGTAACAGCCCCTCCTTTACCTTGAATAGGAATATATATCACTTAGAATTAGACAGGCAAAGAAATAAGAGAAGTTGGTTAGCTATTACAAACCAAACATGCAGAAACAATTACCAGAGACCTCTATCCAATCGAGCGTATCCTTTTGCCCAATGACAAGTTCTGAGAACTTTATAAACAATAAGACATTCAAATTCTGTACATACAGCTATTTCTAATTGTTTGCATTTAATAGGTTACTAAATTAACATGACCAGATAGAAAACTTCCTGCTTCACTTAATCACAAATGTTAATCACTATCGAAAATGAAAATATAAAAACCTGTTTGTACTTGCAATAAACAGAACAGAGCTTCACCGTCCTCTGAGTCGTGTTGTCATCTGTTACCCATCGCCGACGCCTTACCCACCCTCAGGAGACCCTTGACCCAGCTGCGGCCGGACCGCAGCATAGTGTCCTGGGTTTTTAGTGGGCGTTTGAGGAATGCTTGTTGAATGAATGGGTGAATGAATTAATGAATGGATCACCTTCAAAGGATTCCCTAAAACATTTTGGCCTCACTTCCCCCATCTAAGTAGGGATATTATTTTCCGCATCCAGGCTGAGAAAGGAAAAGCTCATTATAAACGCCATGCCCCATGGGCACGCAAAACCTCTGCTGTTCTCTTCAGTTGGCTCCCCAAACTCCTCAAGGCCGGGGATAGGGCTCTGAGGGCTGGCTGGGGGAGGGTGGTGGGGAGGGTGGGCTTCACAGTTTGTGGTTGCTGCTTCAGGGGAAACTACAGCTGCCTTTTGCTCAGGGTAATCAGTGAGGCTCAAGGGAGGGGACGATCACATGTAGGGCAGGCCACAGGCACTGAGGCACCCTCCAAAGGAAAACCACAGCTTCAAGAGGTCCAATGCCCAAGAAAAGGTGACAAGCGAACTGGGCAACTGCCAGCACTTAGGAGCAGGCAGTTGGACAAAAACCTGAACTGCCATCTTGCAGGGCAGCACCTACTGTATACCATGAGAAATGCTGCACGGTCACAGATCTTTGTGCAACAGGACAGAACAAGAGCTGGGTGGCTCTGGGAAAAGAACCATCCCTGTCTGGTCTCCTCTTCCCTGCTCCCCAGGGAAATAGGAACAATTCTTGAATTTGAAAAAATTTCATCTTGGATATCTTCATCTGAAGACTCCTGGTAAATGGGCTTGTACAATCACTCTGTCATCATCACCACCACAGTCTACAGTGCTGCTGTCTGCTGCATTGCCTTCATCTACTGATTTCTCTAGTGACTGAAATGTCTTCCAGTGTCAGTTTTCTTCTTTCCTCTTTGTAGAAAAGTGAAAAGTTCTGAATTCTCACCTGTATGTAATAAAAGAAAAATATAAAAATGATGTCTCTACACTTCTTTTACACCTTTTTGAAAGATGGCCTGATGCTTTGGACAAAGCAATAAGAAAACTAAGGGTTAGTGGAATAGTAATAACTTGTGTCACTACTGAGTCATCCTTCCAGGCAATTCCATCATTATTCCATTTTCTTATTATTTTGGTCTTTTTTCTGAAACATGGTTGGTAATAATTGATGAGTAATGATGAAATAGTTCCTAGGACAATGAGATAGCAAAATGTTTTAAGATCTAGAAAAATAAGATCACTAGGGTCCTATAGTATATTTTAGACTTTTATATCCAAAGGGTCCGGTGGATCCATAGGTAATTATAGGATAGAATAAGCTTCATTTTATTTTTTAGAAAAGTGAAATTTCTCTTTGGTTTTTAGAAGATCCCTGTGGAGGAATAAGTCATAAAATATCAATTTTTACATTAGTTGTAACTGCTCAAAAAATAAACTTAAAAATTAAAATTGGGTCTAATGCACAATGATATACATGAGAGTTAAAATGCAGTTCCACAAGGTGGGACGTTGCTGAAGTTCACCTCTCTCTGCACCCAAATAAGGGAAAATAAGCAGACTGTGAATTTGATGTAAAATGAGACTCCATGCAAATTACAACTGACATGCAAAAAGATGCAAATAAACACAAATGAGAACAGCAGTGATAGCCCTGGTACTCCTGGTAGATGTGAGGTGCTGGGGGAAGGGTAGTTCCAAGAAAGCTGCCCTGTCTTCCTCCCAGGGTCTCCTGCATGGCCTGTCTGGTGGGGAGAACCAGGCCCAAAGGCTGTTTTTGTTTTCTTCCTCCCTCTTTCAGCCACCCAGGGAGGCCTCTGTGGCTCACCACAGTCCTCAGATTTGACAATCCAGGCTCCTGCCTCTGTTCTCCCTATTGCATGGCCCTTAGTCCAACACTGAGGAGTGCAGCACCGAGTGTGGGACACTGCAGTGTCAAGACAATAGGGCATGGTGGATGGTCCTGTGACACTTCCTGACCTCCTTCAGGGTCTCTCCTCTTCTCTCACCCCCAACTATATGTTCACCTTTTCTGTTCCTTACAGCTTCTGCAAACTCATTGTTTCTACTTCATCTTTTAGCTTGCTGGGCTCTCTGACATTCACCCTTTCAACCTACTCAGCTTCCACCTCACAAATCCTAAGGGAGGAGCTTCCAGCCATGGCAGAACTGTTGGCTTTAAATTGAGCCTTCCACAATAAACAGTTATAAATACTGAGCAAAGTATGTACAACAGTTTGCAGGCACTGGACAGCAGCCAGTTTAGGGCTGTGGTCTTCAACAAATGGAGAGAACACAAGGTGAATCTACCCAGCTTTCTCCCTGAGGTTATTTTATACACTGAGGTACAGGAAGCTGGACCAAGCATGAAATGTCAATCTCACTGGATCCAGAAAATAGATACCTGCAATTGGACTTGGAGTGCAGGATACAAAAATATTTGTAAAAATTCCCCTTGGTTTCTTGGCCAATTTCTAACCTGCACATGTTCAAGATGAGACTGAAATATCCAGAGAGAACAGCCTTTGAGGAGTTAGAGAACTGGGCGGAATTCAGAGGCCAAATAGTCCTGGGAAGACTGGAATTCAGGCCCCAGCAGAGGGGACAGGAGAGAGAGAACTTGGTGGCTACCTCAGAGCTCCCGTTAGGTATCTAGAAAAGCCACTCACTACGAGCAAAGGCTCTAGGAAAAGTGAAAAACTCAAACACTTATGACCAAGCCTCTGCAGATGAAGGTGACTCACTTGTCAGTTAAATGCTTATCAAACACAACATAATGCTCTTTAGAAGATAGTAGATTCACAATTTCTAAATGTAGCAACTGCCATCAAGAATTAATAAA
This sequence comes from Tonatia bakeri, assembly GCA_004024845.1. Classification (NCBI taxonomy): domain Eukaryota; kingdom Metazoa; phylum Chordata; class Mammalia; order Chiroptera; family Phyllostomidae; genus Tonatia; species Tonatia bakeri. The sequence goes on along the minus strand of PVIA01004900.1, from coordinate 14,133 downwards.
TTAGCCCTGGCTAGTGTGGCTTAGTTGGTTGGAGTGTCATCCCACAGACCAAAGGGGTCAATTCTGGTCAAGGAACATACAGGGGTTGCAGGTTCAATCCCCAGTTGAGGTGCATATGAGAGGGCAACCGATCAATGTTTCTCTCTCACACCCATGTTCGTTCTCTCTCTCTCTCTCTCTCTCTCTCTCTCTCTCTCTCTCTCTCTCTCCCCCCCCCACCTTCTCTCTGTTTCCCTTTCTCCCTCTCTAAAAACAATGAAAAAAAAAATGTCCTCAATGTTTTCAGGTGAGGATTAAAAAAAGAAGAAAAAGAATTACTAGATTATGTGAAGAAGCAGAAAAAGTAACACAAAATTAAAAGGTAAAATGTAATAGAAACAGATGGAGAGATGATCCAGGTATTGGGTTTAGCAAACAGGGAGAGAAAGGAGGCAGAGGCAGTGAGAGCATGCAGACAAGTCTCATGCATGTTGACTCAGCTCCATGAGCATGCCAGCTCTCAGCAGCAACCCTTCCCTCCTGCGTCCCAGTGTTTATAGGTCCCTTTCAATTACAGCTGAGGAATTGTGAAGAGCTTGCAAAGGTTGAGGGTGGATTCCACTTCCATGCTGGACACTACATTTAAGTAAGACTAGTGAAAGGATTTAGAAGGCCAGGTATCCCCTTTGATTTTTAAAATCCAACAGTTCCTAAAAATACATATTTCATGCAAGGACTTGATGTTTCAATTAATGCTGAAAAGAAATGCTATCTTTTTTTTCTCCAATGCAGTAATTTAAAGGGTTCTAATTAGAATATTTAAATCCTTTAATTCTAGGCATGTGCTTCAAGGGGCCTACTGGTAATACATTTATAAGGAAACACATTTCTATGTAGTACATAGCACTTAGAATGCTTTGAGGACAACACAAATAAGTATGAATAAAAATAAGAAATATGTGAGGAAAAGAAAAAATGCAATTTTATATTCCTTCTTTATCATTATAAATGGACCCAAGAGATAAATGGGATTCAAGGCTATTAAAGATATAGACTTCTGGCAGCAAAACAAAAACAAGGCTAATATGTTAAAGGGAATAGAACAAAAGATGGACAAAATGGATAAAAAGACTGAGCATTTAAACAGAAATTTTGAACCTACGAAAACTTAAAAGAGAGGGTCTGGTGAAGACAGCCTGGCAGATGCACACTGTGCTCACTTCCTCCCGTGACAACGTCAAAACCACACGTAAGTTTCAGAACAATCAGTCTGGTGAGCCGTCTGAACGCTAGTGGAACAGATACCCTATTACTAGGGATATACAGAGGAAGTCACATCCAGACTGGTAGGAGGGGCAGAGGGGCAGAGAGGGGGAGGTATAAGATGGCCTGGTCCCATACCCACGTGTGGCAGTTGAGAATTGGAAGGAATATCTCAGCTGCAGAGATGCCCCCTGAAGAGTGAGGAGTCTCAGCCCCATAGAGGGTTCCCCAACCTGGACTACCAGTGCCAGGAGGAGGAGCCTCTACAATATCTGGCTGTGGAAATCAGTAAGGATTCCATTAATCTGGATGAGACAGAAGGCTGCTGAAAACACAGGTGTCCTCTTAAAGGGCCCATGCACAGCTTCACTCACAGGTACTCATCCAGGGTTCTAGTGGAGGGAGAGCAGATTGTGACACACCAGAGACATACAGGGAGAAACTGAGTTGTGTGACTTCAGGGCGAGGGATGGAGGGATGGCCACCACTGGCCTGTGTTGAGCCCTCCTCCAGCAGAGCAAATAGGCACCATTTTCCTGTGCTGAGCCTTCCCTGCATATGGCCAAATCTGAATCTACATTAGCCAGGTGAATGTCACTAGCTCCACCTGATGACTCCCTGAGACTCTGAACTACCACAAAGTTTTGCAGGCCCCAGGTGGGTGGTGGCTGGCCTCTGTGTACTCTGAGACTTTTGATGAGTAGTCTCAGACTCAGCACTGGAGCCGAATCTGAATCTGCATTAACCTAGTAAACACCACTTGTGCCACCCTGGTTGTCATGGCCACCGACCAGCAGTGACCATGGAACACTGCAGATGGCTCATTGAAACACGAGAAAACTCATTGAATACAGAGACAACTGAGCCCTGTGGAGAAATAGGGACGAAACGGCCACTCTCTCTAGTGGGGAGCACCGTGGCCACCCTCCCTAGGAGAGAGCGCCCCATTCTTCTGTCCCAGCAGGCTTTTATTGGGTTCATTTGCATAAAAATTCAGGTAAAGCTCATGACTCATTGCCAGGAAGAAAGGATCAAACAATAGACAACAAGGAAGTCTGAGGGCCTATTTTGAGTCAGGGTCAAAAAGCTGTTAAAGACTTTAAGGAACAAACTTACTTCCTCCTTGGACCCTTCTCATTCAATCGAGAGCGTTCGAAACAAAGCAAGTTTCACAGGATTTTACATATTCTTTCTTAGGCCTGATCACCTGGGGAAACTGCCCTTTCCAACACAGGATGGCACCACCCTGTCATTGTTTCAGGCTTAGGTGGAGCAAGGGAAGTAAGGCAGCCAAGAGATTAGGAGATTTTCTCGCAGACAATGAGGATTCAGGTTTTGTCAAAGCTGAGGAGCTGAGAGTCCATCACCCCCTTCTGCTGTAGCCCCCAAAGTCCTTCTTTGGGGGCCTCCCATGTGATTGTGCCTGTCTTAGGTCGTTCCCCCCTTGGGGAATCTTATCTGTCATTGGCTAACTGACCAAGCATTAGGGGCCAGGCAGGTTGAAGTTAAAGGAGCAGAAGTGGTGCTCCTGCCAGGGAGATAAGCTTTTGTCTCCTTGCTGGCTTATGGTTCCAAGGTCATTCCCTCAGCCTTAGCCTTGGCAGGGGTTACAGCTTCTGAAACCAGGCAGGGCAGTTCCCAATACTTGGTGACTCTCTGAGACCCTGCCTCACCTAACTCAAGTACCACCTGAGGTTCTTGCAGCAGATGAGCCTTATGGGCAGCTGGCAGGCTGGGGAAGGTCTCAGGTTGCCTGCCTCTTGCTACTTTGTGCAAGGGCCAGTACTGGTGGTAGCTGGCTTCAGTTTGCAGTGTAGTCTTTCCTACATATTCCATGTTTGGCACAGGGAGATACCAACTGCAGATTGCTTTATAGAACCTAATAAGGATATGGTCACAGATAGTATCTAACATTGGCCTGTACCATACTGCCTCCCAAGGTGCCCCACAACCAATACACTTAGTGGACATCTTCAGACCACAACAGAGCACCATTCGATAAGCTCCACAAATGGCACATGCAAAAGGATGGTCTTGGCAGGCACTGAGACCCAACTAGGGCAAATCCCACTCTATGAGATCAGCTCCCACACAGCAGCTCATTCACTTTGGTCATAACCAGTCCTCACAGCCATTCAGCTTGAGGGTCAATCCCACCCACTAACATGACAATAGCAATCAAGGCTCAACAACAACAGAAGGGCACACACAATGCACACAAGGGACAATCCTGGTGCATGCACATGATTCAGGTGATCAAGGAGACTGTACCACTGGGCTCCACAGAACACCTACTACATATAACAACCCTGAAAAAACTGGGAGACACAGCAGATTAACCTAATACACAGAAGCAAACACAGGTAGCCAAAATGAGGAGACAAAGAAATATGTCCTTAATGAAAGAATAGGAGAACTCTGTTCTTTCACTGAAAGAACAAAAAGAATTAAATGAAATGGAGGCAAGCAATCTACTAGATACAAAGTTCAAAACAATGGTAATAAGGATGCTCAAGGAACTTATAACATCAACAAATACATAATAACTCTGGGAAGCCATTCCACATGACGTGGAGATGTAGCTCAGTCCCCACTCAGAAAGGCCAGTGGGGAGCGAGTTGGCACACAGGAGCCACGCCCATGGATAGGTTCTCCCGTGGGGAACCAGGCCTGCATTGTACCTAGGCTGCTATGAGGCTTGCTTTTTCTAAAACTCCTTCACTCTGAATTGAGGTACAAGTACTTACTGTAACTTCCTAAAGTCTGTGTTAAACCTCCCAAGTGTGGAGTGTAACCGGTTCAACCACATTTTCCCCTTGGTCTGCAACATCCTTCTCTTTGAAGTAATCAGCAACATTCTTTCCTTTGTTATCTGTAAAAGGTAACCACCTGCAGCAAACCTGTGCATAGTAAATGAGGACCATCCTCGATGTAATGCACCCAGAAAAGCAATAAAAGCCTGTCCAGGCAGGAGTTGGACCCTCTCTCTCACTGAGAGAGTGGCCATGCCGTCCCGTTTTCTCCACAGGACTTCTGTAGTCTGTGTGTGTTTGTTCATAGCTGCCACAACATACAGATCCTGTAGACCAGGATCCACGTAAAAAAAAAAAAAACATAAAAAATACCATTCAGAAGTGAAAAATACAATTACTGAAATGAAGAATACAGTAGAAGGAAACAACAGCAGATTAAATGAAGCAGAGGATTGAATCAGTAATTTAGAAGACAAAATAGTTCTTAAAGAATACCCAATTAAAACAGCAAAAAGAAAAAGAATTTTTTTTAAGATTTTATTTCTTTATTTTAAGAGAGGGAAGGGGGAGAGAGAGAGAGAGAGAGAGAGAGACATCAGTGTGCGGCTGCTGGGGTACATGGCCTGCAACCTAGGCATGTGCCCTGACTGGAAATCGAACCTGCGATGCCTGGTTTGCAGCCCGCGCTCAATCCACTGAGCTACATCAGCCAGGGCGAAAGAAGAATTTTTTTAATTAAATTATATTTTTATGCTATTACAGTTGTCCTAATCCCCCCCTTTGCCTCCCTCCACCCAGGTGCCCCGACTCCCTCAGACAATCCTATTGCCCATGTTCGTGGGTCATACTTCCATGTTCTTTGGCTACTATAATCCCCATGCTGGACTTTACATCTCCATGACTGTTCTGTAACAACCAGTTTGCGCTTCTCAATGCCTTCACCTTTTTGTGTATGCCCCCAACTCCCGCTCCTCTGGCAACCATCAAATGCTCTCTGGACCCATGACTCTGTCTCTGTTCTTCTAGTATGCTTAGTTTGCTTTTTAGATTTAATTGTTATAGATATGTATTTATTGCCATTTTATTGTTCATATTATTGATCTTCTTTTTCTTAAAGAAGACCCTTTAACATTTTATATAGTACCGTTTGGTGATGATGGACTCCTTTAGCATTTTCTTGTCTGGAAAGCCCTTTATCTGCCCTTCAATTCAAAATGATAGCTTTGCTGGGTGGAGTAATTTTGGTTATAGGCCCTTTCTTTCCATTACTTTGAATATTTAGAGCCACTCTCTTCTAGCCTGCAGTTTCTTTTGAGAAACCAGCTGACAGTCTTATGGGAGCTCTGTTGTCAGTAACTGACTGCTTTTCTCTTGCTGCTTTCAGGGTTCTCTCTTCATCGTTAACCTTTGGCACTTTAATTGTGGCGTGTCTTTGTGTGTGCCTCTTTGGGTTCATCCTGCTTGGGACTCTCTGAGTTTCCTGGGTGTGTATATCTGTTTCCTTCTCCAAGTTAAAGTTTTCTGTCAATATTTTTTTCAAGTAGGTTTCAATTTCTCTCCCCTTCTGTCTCTTTCTTCTCCTTCATCTTCTGCTCCTCCTTCTCCTCCTTCTCTTCTTCTTTCTTCTTTCTTCTCTTTCTTCCACAACCCTGATGTGAATGTCAGTATGCTTGAAGTAGTCCCAGAGGCTCCTTACACTATCCTCATTTTTAAAATTCTTTTTTATTATCGTTCTGATTGGGTGTTTTTGCTTCCTTATATTCTAAATCACTGATTTGATTATTGGCTTCACCTATTCTACTGTGGATTCCCTGTAAATTGTTTTTCATTTCAGTTAGTGTATCCTTAATTTCTGACTGTTTTTTATGGTTTCCATGTCCTTTTTATAATGTTGTTGAAATTCTCATTAAGTTCACTGAACATCCTTATAACCAGTGTTTTAAACTCTGAATCTAGTAGATTGCTTGTCTTCCTTTTGTTTATTTTTTTTTTCTAGAGTTTTGTTCTATTCTTTCATTTGGGCCATATTTCTTTGTCTCCACATTTTGGAAGCCTCCCTGTATTTGTTTCTATGTATTAGGTAGAGCTGCTATAACTCCCTGGCTTAGAAGAGTGGCCTAATGTAGTAAGTGTCCTGTAGGGTCTAGTAGCACAGCCTCCCCTATCACCCAAGCTGAGTACATGAGGTGCACCTACTATGTGGGCTGTGTATACTCTGCTTTTGTAGTTGACCCTTGATTGCTCTTGACAGGTCAGGGGGACTTACCGAGGGCAATTGGCTGCAAGGACTGACTTCAACCACCCTGAAGGATCAGCCATTCATGGCTCACTCCATAGAGCAGGACTTACTTCAGCAGAGCTCTGGTGCCCACTGAGTCACTCCTTGTGTGTCACTTGTGGAGGTAGTTTGGTGGTGGTGCTCCAATATGCTATGTAGCTGTCCACTGTGCACAGGCTCTGTGTCCTCCCAAGAGGTGCTTACCAAGGTCAGCCACCACCTATGTTCCATTCAGGGCCACCCACCATAAGCTATAAAGTGATCTGCAGTAGTCTGCTACTTGTGCTGGGCTTGTAGGTGCCCAAGTGAGTCCACACTATGAACAAAGGTCAGCTGCTGCTAGTGCCTGACCTGTGGCCACTTAACATATTGCACGCTGAGGCCAAATGACGCTTGTTAGAGAGAATTTAGGAAAATCTGAAACATGAGCCAAGACAAGCCATTCATATGGAAAAGCCACTGGAAACAGGTTGGGAGGGCCCAAAAGTTGGGCAGAGCAGAGCCTCATAGAATCACCAGCATGAGGCAAACAGTGTTAGCCAGGTTGATGAAGTCTCAGATATGATACCCCACCCTGATGGCTCTATTGGGGAATGGCTCAACAAAAAAATAATGGCTTCTGCCAGCACTTCTGTCTGGGAGAGAGGTGCCACCCAGATCTCTCCCTGATACCAGACACTTCAGTTCTTCCCATAAGTCTCTGATGCTTTTCAATCTACTGCCCCAACACTGGACCTCAGAGGGAGTGAGTTCAAGAAAGTCTGTGCATGGGCGCTTTAAGAAGAACTGCCTGGGACTCTAAAAGTTTGTCTTCCATAGACTCAATCCCTGCTGATTTTTACAATCAAAAGTAATGGGGACTCAACTTTCTGACATTGGAAGTCTGGCCTGGGGGTCCTGGTGTGGGGCTGGGACCCCTCAACCCCAAGATATGTATCCTGATTTTTATCTGCTACACATGAGTGTGGGACCAGTCCATTTTTGTCTGCACCCCTCTTACTGGTCTTGATGTGATTTCTTCTTGAATTCTATAGTCATAGGACTTCCATTCAGCTCTATTTCTTGTGGTTCAGAATAATGTTTATTCTGTAGTTTAGTTGTAATTTTGATGTAGTTGTATGAGGAGGTGAGCTATGTTTAACTATGCCACCATCTTGGATAGAAGTTCAAAAAGAATTTTGAAAAAATTAGGATAGTTTAATGATCTGGAACAATATCAAGCATAACAACATTCATATCATAGCAGTACCAGAAGGAGGGGAGAGAGCAAGGTATTGAGAACCCATTTGAAGAAATAATAATTGAAAACTTCTCTAATCTTGTGAGGGAAATAAACATAAAAATCCAGGAAGCACAGAGAGTCCCAAACAAGATGAACACAAAGAGGCCCACATGAAGACACATCACAATTAAAATGGTAAATGTTAAAGAAAAGGAATCTTAAAATCAGCAATGAAAAGCCAGTCAGTTACCTACAAGGGAGCTCTCAAAAGATTGTCACCTGATTTTTCAACAGAAGCTTTGCAGGCCAGAAGGAATTGACATGAAATATTTAAAGTGATGAAAAACAATGTCCTGGCTGGTGTGGCAAAGTGAATTGAGCACCGGCCTGAGAACCAAAAGGTTGCCGGTACGATACCCAGTCAGGACATATGCCTTGGTTGCAGGCCACGTTGCCTGCCGGGGGCATGTGAGAGGCAACTAATCAATGTTTCTCTCATTCTTCAATGTTTCTCTCTCTTTCTCCTTCCCTTCCTTTCTCTCTGAAAATAAATAAATATTTAAAAAAAATAAAGTTATGAAAAGCAAGAACATCCAACCAAGACTAGTCTACTTAGTAAGGCTAACATTTAAAATTGAGGACAGATAAAGAGCTTCCCTGACAAGAAAAACCTGAAGGAGCTCATTATCACCAAACCAATATTACAAGAAATGTTAAAGGAACTTCTTTAAGAAGAAGGAGAAATAAAGAACATAATATGAACAATAAAATAGTTCCTCAAAAGATTAAAAATTGAACTGACTTATGACTCAGAGATTCATCACTTCTGGGTATATATCTCAAGAATCTATGTACACCTATGTTCATTGCAGTGTTCTTAATAGCCAAGATATAGAAGCATCCCAAGTGCTCATCAATAAAGAACAGGTGGTACATATATACAATGCAATATGACTTAGCCATAAAAAAGAAAACGAATGGAATCTTACCTTTGCAACAACATTGATGGACTCAGAGGGTGTTATACTGAGTCAGACAGAAAAAGACAAATAACATGATTTTGACATCAATATTACAACTAAATTATAGAACAACCACCACTCAGAACCATCAGAAATTGAGTTGAATAGAATTCTCACAACTTACAGAAACTACATCCATCCAGACTGGTAGGAAGGGCAGAGATGCAAAATGGGCTGGTCTCACATTCATGGGAGGTGGATAAAAATTCGGGAGGGATATCTCAGGAGCATCAAGTCTAAGACCCACACCAGGACCCCCAGCCTAGGGTTCCAGTGCCCAAGAAGACAAGTTTCCATAACTTCTGGCTGCAAAAACCAGTGGGGACTGAGTTGAAAGAAACTTCTGGTGTCCCCAGCAGTTACTCTTAAAGAACCCACACACCGACTTATATTCACTCCTTCTGAGCTCCAGCACTGAGGTGGCAGCTGGAAAGGCACCAGTGGCATATAGGGAAGAACTGAAGGGTCTGGCATCAAGGTGAGAGCTGGGGGACAGCTTTATTCTAGACAGAAAGGTGGGCAGAGGCCACTGCCCCTTTTCTGAACCCTACCACACATGGAGCAACAGAGCCAGCAGATGGGTGTCATATTTGAGATTCCGTCACTCTGGCTAACACTGTTTGCCCAGCCCTGGAGATCCCCTGAGACTCCATCTCAACCAATGTACTGGCCTACCCAAACTGTTAACAGAGACTTTTCTATATGAATGGCTAGTCTTGGCTCATGCTTCACAATTTCCTGAATCCTCCCAAATAAGCAACAGCCAGCCTCAGCAAGCCCTCAGCCCCAGTAGCTGTTGCTAAGTGGACACAGGCCTGGCACTAGCAGCAGGTAGCCTATATTCACAGCTTGGTTTCACCTGGGAACCTCCAAGCCCAGCACAAACAATAGCCATCTCAGATTGCTTTATAGTGCAGGCAGGGTGCTCTGCACAAAACACGGTGTGGGGGGGTGACTAACCTTGGACTATACCACCCAGGAACCCTCAGAGCCTGTGCACCCAGTGAACTGCTTCTAACTACATTGAAGCACCACCACCCTGCCCCTGCACAGCTGACCCTGCATGGAGGATAGAGGATAATGGTCAGGGGTCACAGACAGTCCTTGTAGTTGACTGGCTTGGGTAAATTACTCCCATTTCAACTACAAGAAGAGAGTGTACTCATCCCACAAGGTGCACCTCAAGTACCGAGCTTGGGTGATATGGGAGGCTCTGCCACTGAACCCTGTAGGGGTTCACACTACCAAGGAGGTAGGCCACACTACCAAGGAGGGAGTCATAGCAGCTCAACCTAGTACATAGAAACAAACACAGGGAGGCTGCCAAAATGAGGAGACAAAGAAACATGGCCCAAATGAGTGAACAGATCAAAACTACAGAAAAAGAGCTAAATAAAAGGGAGATGAACAATCTATCAGAGGCAGAACAGAAAACACTGGTTATAAGAATGCCCAAGGAACTTAGTGAGGACCTCAACAGCATAAAAAAAAAAAAATCGGATTCGGGAAGATGGCGGCCTTGTTGGAGGAATCGTGATTCCCTTCCCCAGTGCGTGAGGGAGAATTTGGCCGATCTGAGGAGGAACAGAGCAGGAGACCACCGATACTGCAACATTTATAAAAATAGGACATCAAAAGTTATCCAGACTTTGAATAAACAGACGGTAAGAGGACTGCTTCATGGAGAGCAGGCCGGTGCTCCTGGGTCTGTCTCAGGGCACCCGGGAGAGCAGAGTCACCGCTCCCTCCCCAGACAACAAGGATTGAGAAGCAGAAGCGCAGTTGTGGGCACTCACGAACCTCCCGGGAACAGTGAATACCCCAGTCTGCTGGACCAAGGGAGGCCTTGCCATGGGCGCCTGTGCCCCCAACCCGGTGAGTGTGTGGTTTTGGGGAAGACTGAGACCCCACGGCTGTGAACAAGGGTAGGGATTCTGGAGCTAGGGTGATTTCAAGTGGGTGCGCACCCCGCCGGGATACCTGACTCTCAAATGGTGAACCCAGAAAAGACACAGCACTTCACGGGTTCCTGGGGCCCAGGGCAGTGGCAAAGGGAAGTGTGTGACCCCTCCCAAACCCTGGAGGGTGCATTGTGAAACCGGAGGAGAGACGGGTGCTTCCTGTGAAAGTAGAGCCCACGGAGGGGAAGTACGTGACTCCTCTCAGTCCCTGAGGGTGACCGTGAACCCGAGGAGAGGTGGGTGCTTCAATGAACGCAGAGCCTGTGGTGGCGAAGTTGGGGGAGGGGCGCAACCCCTTGCCATCTCCGGAGCTTGCGCCCTGAGCCCAGACAGTGATCGTTTCTGGGAAAAGCAGGTGGCCAGCCCTGAGACTGACTGAGTTCTGTCTGAGAAGGGTGAAAAGCATTCTAACCGCCCCTTAACCTGCTTGAGCTGGCAAAAGCAGAAAAACTGGTTTGGCCAGTTAGAAACCAACAAGAGGTTTTTCTTTTTTCTTTTTTTTTCTGTGTGTGTGTGTGTGTATGTGTTTTCTTCTTCTTTTTTTTCTTTTTTCCTCCCTTATCCTGCTGTTGTTGTTTGATTGTTTGCTTTTATCTTCTTTTTCTTTATTAAGCAACTTTTTATTTTTTAACTCTTATTATTTTTATATCTCTCAATTCCTTATGTTTCTCTTCCATCCATCCTAGTGCTATTACTTCCACTCCAAATCTATCTCTCCTGCAATCCATCTTCTGTTTTTTGTTTTTTTGTTTGCCTGCAAATTACTGTAAATTTATATTATCTTTTTCTCTCTTTTCTGACATTTTTTATTTCAATAGTATTTTTGTTTTTGTTTTTTTTTTCTTTTTGTATAATCTTCTTTGCTTGGCTGGTTATACTGTCGTTTGATAGGTTCCCCCTGTTATCTCATTCACAGTGTGTCCCTCACTTGGGTTCCATTAGTACACCACTCAAGATTCTATACTCCTTATTCTTGTTATCTAGATCTCATAGAATCTGCCACAAGATTGTTGCTTCAATATTACTGTAAATAAGGCTTATTCCATACACTTGTAAATACAACTTAACATCCCTCCCAGATCTCAGCTCACTTCGCAATTTCCTAAACTCTATTAATGTGGGGGTTATCTCTATTCTTTTACACACTACTCCTATTTACTATTCTTTATTCCCACTTTACCTCAGAATCTGACCTCCCACAGCCTCACAGCTTTCTAGATCCAACTAACAACACTTTCCTCCCCACTAAGAGTCTTATCTTCTTTCCATACTTTCTAAAATGTGGATAGTGGGGTTGAAGATCATGGTTAACACTATACATAGCCAAAGGATCTCCCACCTCTTCTCTACTGGCTGCTACTGTAAATATCATAGAATACTGGTTTGCTGTCTTAACCCATTTTGCCTTACTCCTCCAACTGATCACAAAAAAGAGTAGGGGGAAGCTGTGAACACCAGGATACCCAAAAGAGACTACACCACTGAATCTCACAGGTATTCTACCACAGAAGTTCACACCATAAACACAAGGAACCAGAAAAGATCAAGTTAAGAAACAGAGGTTAACAAGAAGAGTCTCAGGAACTATGAGAAGACAAAGAAACAATCCTCAAATGAAGGGAAAGGAGGAAGCCTCAGAAGGAATGCTAAATGAAATAGAGGCAACTCAACTATCAGATATTGAGTTCAAAACAATGATTATAAGGAAGCTCAATGACCTCACAATGAGCTTCCAGAAACTACAGGGAAGCTACAATGATCTCACTGTAAACTATATCAATATGAAAAAGGAAATAGAAACTATCAACAAAGGCCAAGAGGAAATGAAGAATACAATTTCTGAACTGAAGAACACAGTAGAAGGAATGAAAAGCAGGATTGATGAAGCAAAAGATCAGATCAGCAAATTGGAGGACAAAGTAAAAAAAACATCCAGAAAGAACAAGAAAAGGAAAAGAGGCTCAGAAAGAATGAAGAGGGATTCAGAGAAAGGCAAAACAATATGAAACGTAGTAATATCCGTATAATAGGGATACCAGAAGGAGAAGAAGATGAGCAAGGGATAAAAACCAACTTGAAAAAGTAATGATGGAAAACTTCCCTAACTTGATGAGAGGAAAAGTCACACAAATCCAGGAAACACAGAGAGTCCCAACCAAGAGGAACCCAAAGAGGCCCACCTCAAGACACATCATAATTAAAATGGCAAAATTTCAAGACAAAGAGAGAATCTTAAAGGCAGCAAGGGAGAAACAGTAAGTAACATACAAGGGAGCCCCAATAAGGCTAACAGCTGATTTATCAGTGGAAACACTTCAAGCCAGAAGAGAATGGCAAGAAATATTCCAAGTAATGAGAACCAGAGGCCTGCAACCAAGGCTACTTTACCCAGCAAGGCTCTCAATCAACATAGAAGGCCAAATAAGAAGCTTCCCAGACAAAAGAAGTCTGAAAGAATATACCTCCACTAAACCAGCTCTGCGAGAGATGCTAAAGGGTCTGATTTAAGGAAAAGAGAGAGAGGAACACACGTACATAAATGGCAATAAATAAATACCTACCAATAATAACCTTAAATAAATGGATTAAATGCTCCAATCAAAAGATATAGAATAGCTGAATGGATAAGAAAACATGACCCACACATATGCTGCCTACAAGAGACCCACCTCAGGATAAAAGACATACACAGGTTGAAAGTGAAGGGCTGGAAACAAATTTTCCAAGGAAATGGACAGGAAAAAAAAGCCGGGGTAGCAATACTCATTTCAGACAAAATAGACTTCCAAAAAAGGGCCATAAAGAGAGACCCAGAAGGTCACTTCATAATACTCAAGGGAAGAATCCATCCAGAAGACATAAATATTGTAAATATACATGCACCCAACATAGGTGCACCCAAATACATAAAGAAAATCCTAGAGGACTTCAAGAAAGTTATTGACAGCAACACAATTATAGTGGGGGACTTTAACACCCCACTCTCAAAAATGGACAGATCTTCCAAACAAAATATCAACAAAGATATCATGGCATTGAACAATACCCTCGATGAAATGGACTTGACTGATATATTCAGAGCCCTCCATCCCAAAGAAGCTAAATACACATTCTTTTCAAATGTACATGGAACAGTTTCAAAGATAGACCACATGATAGGACACAAAGCAAGTCTCAACAAGGTCAAGAAAATTGAAATCATACCAAGCATTTTCTCGGATCACAAGGGACTGAAACTAGAAACCAACCCCAAGGAAAAAAACCCAAACACTCAAAATCATGGAGATTAAATAGCATGCTATTAAACAATGAATGGGTCAAGGATGAAATTAGGGAAGAAATCAAAAGGTTTCTGGAAACAAATGAAAATGAACTCACAATAACCCAAAACTTATGGGACACAGCAAAGGCAGTATTGAGAAGGAAGTTCATAGCGATACAGGCATACCTAAAAAGGATAGAAATATTTCAAACAAACAACCTAACCCTACATCTACAAGAACTAGAGGAACAACAACAAAGACAGCCCAGAGCAAGTAGAAGGAAGGAAATAACCAAGATCAGAGCAGAATTAAATGACATAGAGACTAAAAGCACAATTCTAAGGATCAATGAATCCAGGAGCTGGTTCTTTGAAAAGATAAACAAAATTGAC